>CM040916.1:51249403-51326903 GCA_023029165.1 Gobiocypris rarus
TCCGTGACAAGGAGAAGGTCTTCCTCCTGGGCGCTCCTATGTCCCAGTCCGGATTATTTGGCGAGGCCGTTAGCACGGTAGTTGAAAAATTCAGAGCCGCCAAATCCCAGTCAGCTGCTTTTAGGCAGTTTATGCCGAGGAGGACGAGGATTCCCCTACTACTTCCTCCTCCCAGCCTAGAGAGCGCCCTTCCGCAGGAGGGATTTCCCTGCCGGAAGGAGTGACCAGAGTCATCTCCCACCTGCTACAGTTTGGGAGCTCGTGGCCGTCCATTCCGCGCCAGAGGCCTCATAGGCGTGCTCGAGCCTAAAGCGTTCTGGTGGCAGACCCAAGAAGCGCTCCGGCTCCTGAGCCATTCCTGACCCTCTGGTCAGGAAAAGGAGAGCAGCGTCCGACGTACGGGACAGGGTCAGACCGCGCAAGCGTTTCTGCCCTCCTCTTGGCTGCTCTCTGAGTCCACACCCGTCACATTCGCCGCCCAGCGCGTCTCGATGTGCGGAATTGACTCTTCCCTTTTCACCTCCGGCGTTAGAGAAAGGAGACGTTTTAGACTTTCTCCCCTTACGTCCGTCGAGCCTAACCGCGGCCGCCCGTTGTATAGGAGACACAGTCGATTTTCTCCAGGAGGGCCAACCTTCTTTCATCTACCCAGGCCAGGGAAGTTCCCTCTCCGCATCCGGACGCCAAGGGCTCTCCGTTGCGGTTAGATGTGCCCCCCACCGAGGTCCAACAAGTCTTCACCTCAGCAAAACAGGTATGCTTTCTGCACCTCACCACTCCGCTTCCTCTGTCTCATTTCTTCCGCGAGTGGGAATGTCTACCAGGGGTATCGCCATGGGTAGTTCGCACGATTCGGTCGGGCTACACACTTCAGTTTTGCCGCAACCCTCCCCGTTTCAACGGGATCCTCCAAACTGTAGTAAACAGCGTCTCAGAGGCCTCTGTTCTACAACAGGAACTATCTTCCCTCCTTCTCAAAGGAGCGATAGAGGAAATTCCACCTACGGAGGTAGAACAGGGGTTTTTCAGCCGTTACTTCCTGGTTCCGAAGAAGGACGGCGGTTTGCGGCCTATACTAGACCTGCGTCGTTTGAACTTCTCCCTCATCAGAGGGCGTTTCAAGATGCTTACACTGAAGTCTATCATTGCCCAAGTTCGTGCAGGGGACTGGTTCGTGTCGATAGACCTGAAGGATGCTTATTTTCATATTCAGGTTGTTCGGCGACACAGGAAGTTCCTCAGGTTTGCCTTCGAGGGAAAGGTTTTTCAATACAAAGTACTCCCCTTTGGTCTTGCTCTAGCGCCAAGGACTTTTTCCAAGTGCATGGATGCCGCGCTGGCCCCGCTGAGGCTCCAGGGCATCCGTATACTCAACTATCTGGACGATTGGCTCTGTAGCAGCCAAGTCTATTACTTTAAGCAGCTGATGGCTGCTGGAAGGTGCTTGTTAAAGGACGCGCTTGTTTGCATTGTTATTCACTGCAATGTCCACACCAAGTTAATATGCTTACATTGTAGATTTATTTTACTGTGACTGGTCCTCATTTCTAATAAGCAAGAGTCCAACAAACAGTCAATAAATCCACAGTTCCAAATCCTTCACCAGTACAGATTTCCTCAGCATGGCATATATTAACAGTGTAGCATAGCTTAGCGGTCAAAAACTGTGTGCACCTTCCCTCCAGCAACACATGTCACCTAAAGGAAGGTTCCTACCTATATTCAACCACCAATTACCCAAAAGAGAGACCCCTACTGGACACACACTTACATAAGGTTTAAAATAAAGACAAAATGGCTCTTACATACCGGCCCCTAATTGGGATGAATCAAACATACCAATTCCCAACACATAACAAAGAGCCACACATAAATACAAGTAGTGATACTTATCACAAAACCCCTTAGCCCACGGACTCGTGTAAAAAACAAAGCTTCGCTACAGGCCTGTCTATCACACTGGTTTTAGTCTGTAAACGGACAGAGCGAACCAACCCCTTTGTGTCAGGGAATGTTTCCAAAACTCTTCCGAGTGGCCAGGAACCTCGCGGTGCTGTTGGATCCATAATAGTCACAATGTCCCCAGGCTTGAGGCTATTCTTAGTTTTATTCCATTTCTGCCTCTCCTGCAGCAAAGGTAGGTATTCTCTGACCCATCTCTTCCAAAAGAGATCAGAAATGTATTGGACCTGTCTCCACCTTCTTTTTATGTACAAATCATGTGCATCAAACAATCCGAGATAATGTAGGTTTTCCTTTCAGCAACAGAATATGATTAGGGTCAGAGCTTCAAGATCCATTGGATCATCAGACAATTTGGTGATTGGTCGATCATTTAAAATGGCCTCAACTTCACACAAAACTGTATGAAAACCATCGTCATCAAGCATCTGCTGTTGGAGAACTGCAGTGAGGACTTTCCTCAACATGCGGATGACTCGCTCCCAAACCCCACCATAATGGGACCCAGCAGGAGGATTGAAACTCCACTTAATGCCCTTCTGGCATAAAACTCCTTGAATGTTAGCCTGATTCAATGATGCAAGTGCCTCCTTAAGTTCTCTCTTTGCCCCAATGAAATTTGTACCATTATCTGATAGAAGATGCTCCACTTGTCCTCTTCTACTAATAAATCGGCAGAGCATTAATACAGGCATCTGTGTCAAGAGAAGTAGCCAATTCAAGGTGAACTGCTCTGCTGGCCAAACAGGTGAAGATGACACCATAACGCTTCACTGTGCCTCTTCCCTTCTTCACCACTATTGGTCCAAAATAGTCAACACCCGTGTTGGTAAATGGTGGATGGTCCGGCAGAATCCTCTCCTTGGGTAGGTCAGCCATCTTCTGCCCCATCATCCGGCCATTATATCTTTTACAGAAACAACATTCTGCTATGACCTTTCTAACAGCTGAGGTAGCGCCTGTAATCCAATACCTCCTTCTTAATGTAGACAACATGTGGTTACGCCCACTATGGCCAAGCTGTTGATGTAAATCCTTCAGTATGAGGGTAGACACATGCTGATCTTTAGCTAGGAGTAGTGGATATTTTGTGTCTTCTGGTAAAGAGCCTCGTGTCAGCCGCCCTCCGACTCTCAAAAGCCCATCATCCAACCATGGGTCCAACTTATAAATGATACTCTGCTTGCTTACTATATCCTTTCCAGAAGACAAAGCAGCGATCTCCTCAGGGGAATCTTTGCTGTTGGCAATAGCAAATTATAGCCAGCTCAGCTTCCATATGATCTTCTGCTGACAAGGTTTGTCCTCCTGTTGCACTTTTAACCATCCGCCTCTTTTGCACCAAGGCACTCTGCTTGTTGGCATCAGCATTATCTGACTCCATCCTCTTGAGAGTTCTTCTCAACAATAATAACCTCTTCAACCTAAGCAACCAGGCAACTGCTACTCGAAGTTTCCTCCAATCTGAAAAGTAAGCCATCAGCCAATCTGTACCCCTCAGCGAACCTTGAGTAGTTACCACATTTACAACAGCTTTTTTTCTTAACCTCGGGGTCATCAACCCATGCTGCAGTGTGCACAAGATTTTTGGGCCAATCCTCTTCTGGTTTGTACAGAAACGTGGGACCTTCTATCCATCGGTTTTCTTAATAAAATCTCCAACTCTCCTTCCTCTGGATGCATCATCAGCTGGGTTCTCCTTTGAGCCAACATATCGCCACTGTGATGTCTTTGTGCCTTCTCTGATAATAGAGACTCTGTTTGCAACGAAAGTATGAAAGCGCTTGTCCTCATTCACAACATACTTGAGCACAGATGTGCTGTCTGTCCAAAAGACAGATTCTTGCAACTGGAGTCTCAGCTCTTTCTTTAACATCAGGTCAACACGAACAGCAAGCACAGCAGCAGTTAACTCCAAACGGGGAACAGTGATGACCTTTAAAGGTGTTACTCTGGCTTTGCCCATGAGGAAGGCAACATGAATGTCACCGTTGCTATTCTGGATTCTAAGGTAAGTGACCGAACCATACCCCTGTTAACTGCGTCTGAAAAATTATGAAGCTGAGCATTTACGCAAGACCCACAACTTATGGGTTTAACGCATCTCTCAACTTTAAATTCAGACAGTGCATTCAGCTCCTTCAACCACCTTGTCCAGTCACGCAAAATGCACATTCCTCCGACATAACTCCTGTAGCATGATCTTAGCAGGTAACACAACTGGTGCCAAAAACCCAAGTGGATCGTATACTGAGCTGGAAACAGACAACATCCCACGTCTTGTGCAGGACTTCTCCTGGACCTCCATTTTGAACTTAAAGGAGTCAGTTTCCGCACACCACAGCAATCCAAGTGCTCTCTCAACAGGCAGGCTGTCCCTGTCCAGATCCAGCTCCTTCCACTCTTTGGCTCGGTGCTCCTCGGGAATGGTTTGCAGGACAGTGCGCCTGTTGCTACTCCATTTTGTCAGAGTGAAACCTCCTCGCTGACAAAGAATGGAAAGGTCATTAACTAAACAAACCGCTTCATCTTCAGAAGCCACACTCTTAAGGCATTCATCTACATAGAAGTTTTCTTTGAGAGTTTGTACAACCTCTTCTCAGAATGCAGATTGATGATCATCTGCTGTTTTTCTCAAAGCAAAGGCAGCACAACTCGGAGAGGAGACAGCCCCGAAGAGATGGACAGTCATGCGAAACACTGCCGCTTCCTTTGTAAAATCTCCGTTCTGCCACCACAAAAAACGGATAAAGTCCCGGTCCTCTTCTGCCACCCGGACCTGATGAAACATTGATTGAATGTCACCCATGACCGCTACAGACTCCTGCCTAAACCTCAAGAGGACTCCAATCAATGTGCTTGTGAAATTGGGACCTTGTAAAAGGACTTGATTCAAAGATGTTCCATTGAATGCAGCACCACAATCAAAACCACCCTCAAGTTCCTCTTCTTGGGATGACGTACACCATGGTGAGGAATGTACCACACCTTTCCGCTCTCACCTTTTAGCTGATGTGTGGACACTTGCTCTGCATATCCCCTTTTGATAATTTCATTTACAACTGATACATACTCCTGATAAAACTGATCATCTCTCTGAAGTCTCCTCTTCAATCCAAGTAACCGCTGTTTTGCCACAGAGAAATTGTTAGGAAGATACACATTTTCTTTTTTAAATGGTAACTTCAAGGTATAATGGTTGTCCTGAAGCTTGGCAGAACTCTCTGCAATCTCCAAAAATCTAATATCCTCTCTTGACAATCCTTGCTCTTCTGCAGCTCTTTCATTGAAGTCATGGTTGTATTGTTTAAACAACATCTCTTCCAATCTACACACTGAAATCCTGTTAACCACTGCAGAACAGTCTTAGGCCTCAAAGCTACCTGCATGCAAAGGACCATTAATGACCCAACCTAATGCCGTTCTCATAGCATAAGGGCCATCCCCATGGCTGTTTATGACTTCCCAAGGCTCTAACATCTTAGGAGCGTTGTTTCCAATCAACAAATCAACGTTAGCCATTATGCGAGGAACTTTAACCCTTGCCAGGTAAGGCCACTTAGACAAATCTCCTTTAGACACAATGTTGTCAGAACTTGCATTTGTTTCTGTGTGAGCGTTTTTGGAAGCTGATAGAAGATGTTACCATCAATACCAGACACTTCCAAACCTGAGAGTGCATATACTGATACAACTCTTTCCTGTCCCATTGTTTGTAACAGAAACTGAGTTCCTCTACCAGAAAGATTAAGCCGCTGCATAAGACTTTCAGTACAAAAGGTCGCAGAACTGCCAGGATCCAGGAATGCATACGTCTGGATTATCTGATCTCCTTTACTGGCCTTGACTTGAACTGGTAAGATAGAAAGCAGACAGCGATCCTTTCCGGCCCCTGTATGACCACATGTTTCGGCAGATCCTACAAACTTGCATGCCTCCGCCTCCTCTGAACCGGCCATATATCTGTCAACATGAAGCACAGTGGGATGGTGCCGACTACATATCTTACAAGTCAACCGCTTGCCACAATTACGACTCATGTGCCCAGCACTTAAGCAACCAAAGCAAAGCTCTTTCTCCTTTAGAAAGTCCATCTTTTTCCTCTGCTTCTTCTTTTTGAATTGTTGACAGTACTCCAATGCATGATGCTTAGCACACCAAACACATAATGGCATCACTTTAGAACTGTTTGGTAGCAATTCTGTCCTTCTATTCTTAGAGGTTTCCTCAGATTCCACTGGTGCAATGTTAGTGGCAAAGATGTTTCCCTTAACTCTGCCTTCTGGACATAGCCTTGGTCGATTAACAGGTCTTGTGATCGTTGGCAAATCCCTAATATCACCAAACAAAGGATCCATTAGGATGCCCACCTGCCTTTCAATAAAATTCACAAGATCTTTGAACAAAGCTCTACATTGAGTATTTTCCAGAATATTATGTGCGACAGTTCTCCACCGCTCTCTGAGCTTGAAAGGCAATTTACACATAATAGCTCTCATATTGCTTGGCATATCTAACTCCTGAAGGTAATGCAGTTCCTCAGTGACATTGCAACAACCACGCAAAAAGGGCATATGATTGCAAAGCATTGACATTCTCCCCTTTTATTGCGGGCCAAGACAAGGCTCTTTCCAGATAAGCAGTGGCAATCTTATACTTATTGCCAAAATGTTCCTGCAATAGCTGTTTTGCCTTAGCATAGCCAAGGTCCGGGGTCATGTGCAAGCAACTACGTACTAAATCTTGTGGCTGCCCCCTGGTGAACTGTTCCAAGTAATATAAACAATCACTACCACTTGTCTTCTCCTCCACTCCCTTTTCAAATGCTCTGATAAACGACACATACTGAAAAGGATCTCCATCAAATAAAGGTAAATCTCTGGCTGGTAAGGAGGAACAACGTTGCTGTTGGACAAGAGCTGATGTTATTTCAACTTGCTTTTGCATTATAGTGCCAATGTCATCATACTGACTCTGCATTTGTGGCTGGAGAATCATTTCAGATGCTTGTTGTCTATGTTGAACTGATTTGTCTCCTAAAGCATGCTGAGAATTCCGCCCTTCTGGGTCCATACATCCATGCCAAGGCTGCTGATGAATTTCCTGATATGGCACAGAAGACGTCAAAGAAGGATCCACTGCTGGCACCTTGTTTGCAGTTTTACTATAGCCAACAAGTTCAAACTCTTCTGCCCTTGGATTTAAGTTAGTTGCAGATGCTTTCCTTTCTTCCTTTCCCAATTGAGACTTAACAACATGAGAGGCATTAGAAACACTGCGACTTTCAGAGGCCTTTAGGACTGCAAGTTTAGCATTGGATTCTGCTAGCATTGCCTTTAGTTCCAGTTGCTCCTTTTCCTCTTAATCATCTGCTCTTGCCTCCAAGTCTTGTCTTTCCTTTAAAGCTGCCATACGAGTAAGCAGTGCAGCCTTATTTGCCTCGGCTATAATTCTGGCAGAAGAAACACTACTGCTTGTACTGCTTTTACTTGGATGTCTACTACCAACATTTGAAATACTGTCATCTGGATTGACCCCATCAACATTGTCATTCATGACCTCAGTTGTAGTACTTTCAACATTTTCAGTACATGACACCCACATTTTGACTTCAGAAATACAATCATTATTCACAATCATTTTTGCCTTAAACCATGTGTCATGTTTTTCCTTCTCACTTTCAGGTAACATACCCATCAAACTACCATGAATACCTTTTACTTCATCACACAAATCCAACAAATCCACAAAAGCACTTTGCACCTCTTTTACATTTCTTTGTTGCATCAGACCTTGTATCTTTTCCTTAAATTAGTAGCTTTAGTTAATACAGATTTTCTATCACTCTGCAACCTTTCAACCCTTTCTACAAACGCTTTAGGAGTTAATTTCACAACACGTTTTTGTTTGTCCATTTGAACATCAACATCAGTAAAAACACTAGTGTTCAACTGAAGCGCTTCCATTGGCATGTGCTCAGCTTCAGAAGTCTCCATAATCTACCGTTTTCAAAGCACAATCAAAATAAAAAGTGAATCCAGTTTGCGCAATTAGTTATACTCTTTGACCACCAATGCATTGGATTTATGTCCCCATGTTGTGCACAAAAGTAAAAAATGGCCATTCAACAATAAGTAGCGCTACTACACATACCTCTTCACGTTGGGCGCCATATGAACAAAAAGCTCCCTTACTGACATTCGTAGAGCAGCTCCGGTGCCTTTCCACACGCTGGTAGATGATCTTTGACCCAAAGCAGAGACGCACACATATAATCCACAGATATGCGTTGTCCTCCGATCACGGCTGCAGCTGATCTCAGATGTGAATGAAATCGATGCCTAGTTCCTCCAACTTCCAATCAATCTCGTTCAACAAATGACGAAACTCCAAAGCAAAAATAGGTAAACTCAGTTCCTTTTGAGTAAATGTACAGTTTTTGACTAAATGTAGCAGCCAAGTCTATTACTTTAAGCAGCTGATGGCTGCTGGAAGGTGCTTGTTAAAGGACGCGCTTGTTTGCATTGTTATTCACTGCAATGTCCACACCAAGTTAATATGCTTACATTGTAGATTTATTTTACTGTGACTGGTCCTCATTTCTAATAAGCAAGAGTCCAACAAACAGTCAATAAATCCACAGTTCCAAATCCTTCACCAGTACAGATTTCCTCAGCATGGCATATATTAACAGTGTAGCATAGCTTAGCGGTCAAAAACTGTGTGCACCTTCCCTCCAGCAACACATGTCACCTAAAGGAAGGTTCCTACCTATATTCAACCACCAATTACCCAAAAGAGAGACCCCTACTGGACACACACTTACATAAGGTTTAAAATAAAGACAAAATGGCTCTTACAGGCTCCTTCTGGCTCAGTCCAAGGAGCTGGCAAACCGTCACAGGGACATTGTGCTTCGCCATGTCCAGTCTCTTGGCCTAAGAGTGAACACCGACAAGAGTGTTCTCATACCGTCCCAGCAGACCATCTTTTTAGGGGTCTGTCTGGAATCCGTGTCAATGCAGGCCCGGTTGGCTCCTGCCCGGATTTCCAGCATCAGGACATGTCTGGCCCGCTTCGTGCTCGGCCAGCATGTGTCTGTCGGGACCTGTCGCAGGCTTCTAGGTCTCATGGCCGCAGCCTCCCAAGTGCTTCCTTTGGGTCTGCTTCATATGAGACCGTTCCACTGGTGGATGAAGTCTGCAGGGGCTCGATCAACAGGATCGCCCTATCGCCTACTGAGAGTGTCGCAAAGTTGTTCTCGAGCTCTATCAGTGTGGCGAGACCCTCTCTTTCTCCAGAGAGGTGTCAGCATGGGGGTTGTATTCCGTCGCCAGATGATTACGACGGACGCCTCTCTCACCGGTTGGGGTGCGGTGTTCGAAGGCCGGCCAGCTTACGGAATCTGGACGGGGGAGACTCTAACCTGGCACATAAACTGTCTGGAGTTAAGAGCGGTCTTCCTGGGCCTTTGGCACTTTCTTCCCTTCCTTATAGGGCACCATGTCATTGTCAGGACAGACAACATGGCGGTGGTGTCTTATGTAAATCGCCAGGGGATCGGTCGCGCACCCTGAGCAGACACGCGTCGCCTTCTTCTGTGGGCTCAGGACAAGTTCCTATCCCTCAGGGCGGTCCATGTTCCTGGGATCCTGAACCTCGCAGCAGATTTTCTATCGAGGCAGAAACTCAGGTCAGGGGAATGGATGCTGAACCCACTAGTGGTAGCCCAGATTTGGGAGAGGTTCGGCAGGGCAGAGGTGGACCTCTTTGCGTCGGAAGAGTCGTCCCAGTGTCCACTTTGGTTCTCCCTAAACCCTCCAGCTTCGCTGGGACTGGATGCGTTCGCTCATCCTTGGCCAAGGATGAAACTTTATGCATTTCCGCCCATCAAGTTGATCCCGGCGGTCCTGCACAGGGTGAGACAGAGCGGTCTGTCTCTCCTGCTGGTAGCACCATTTTGGCCGTCCCAGATATGGTTCTCAGAGCTGATTCCTCTTCTGGAGTCCTCCCCCTGGGAGATTCCAGTCAGGAAAGACCTGTTGTCCCAGCTTCAGGGCAGGATCTGGCATCCTCGTCCAGAGATTTGGAAGCTATGGGTGTGGCCGATCAAGGGCCACCCACTGTAAGTGTTGGTCTTCCGCAGATGTCCAGGAGACCATTGATAATGCTAGAGCTCCTCTACTAGAAAGCTCTATTCAAGTGGGAGTGTTTGGGACATGGTGTTCGGCTCAGTAAGTGAACCCAGTTAACTGCCCGTTGGTTCGGTACTGGAGTTCTTACAAGAGAAGTTTGCGGCGCGGCGCCACTACGCTCAGGGTGTATATAGCCGCCATGGCCGCTTACAGAGAGACGGACGAGATTCCTTTGGGGAGACAGAGGCTAGTTTCGTCCTTCATGAGAGGGTTAGGCGCCTGAGACCAGTACGCCCCTACTGTTCCTCCTTGGGACCTGTCAGTTGTCCTGGAGGGGTTGTCGGAGGCTCCTTTGAACCCTGGAGTCAGCACCAGTTCGGATTCTGACTCTTAAGGTGGCTCTTTGTTGGCTTTGACCTCTTTGAAGCGAGTAGGGGACTTACAAGCTCTCTCTGTTAGCGAGACTTGTTTGGATTTTGCTCGGGGCTGGTTAAGGTTTCCTTAAGACCCAGGCCGGTTATGTGCCCAAGGTTTTGTCAACCTCTTTTCGCTGAGTTACTGTCCTCCATTCTTTCCACCCTCCGCCTTTTGCCTCTTCAGAGGACGAAAGGTTGAACTTGTTATGTCCGGTCCGGGCATTGAAGATATATGTGGACCGTCGGGTGGTTGGAGGAAGTCTAGCCAGTTACTGGTATGTTTTGGAGCTGGCTGCAGTGGGCTCGCCGCTTCAAAACAGAGAGTTTCGCATTGGCTAACAGAGGCTATTTCCTTAGCTTATGAGGTGCGCGGACTTCCTTCACCTCTAGGCGTCGAGCACACTCTACTAGAGGTGTGGCCGCCTCTCAGGCTCTTTTTAAGGGAGTTTGTTTAGAAGACATTTGTGTAGCGGCAGGTTGGTCCTCTCCGCACACATTTGTGAAGTTTTATAGTTTGGATCTTGACATGGCTCCGGGTTCGCATGTTCTTTCTGCTTAAATCCAGCCATGCAGGATTTTTCCTGGCGTTTTGTGCCAGATGCGGCAGCACGTTAGCTTGGCGTGTTTGGTATACCGTTCCCAAATGCGTCACTACGCAGCGTCGAGTGAACCTATGAAAGAGAACGTCTCAGGTTACTCGCGTAACCTATGTTCTCTGAATAGGGAACGAGACGCTGCGTACGCTGCCAAGCTCCTTGTACTGCCGACAGGCTTTCTTTTCGGCAGAAAAATCTGGAGATAAGATGGCGCGCGCGCTTGTATAGGCTCTAGGTGTTGAGCTTGGGCGGCGCTGCGCCATCAGCCAATGAATTGGCGTGATTCTATAAGGGCTTCAGACAATCGGCACACCCAGTGGGCGTTCCCAAATGCGTCACTACGCAGCGTCTCGTTCCCTATTCAGAGAACATAGGTTACGCGAGTAACCTGAGACGTTTATTGTCTGTAACTCTTGTATTTGTGTGACTCTGTTTTTGCCACGGAGAGCCTGAGATGCTGACAGGACATTAGAAAGCTGTATTATTACTGTGAGTTATGAGAATCTGCAGCTTATATAGGCAAAAAAAAACAAAGAAAAAGGAAGAAAAAATATTATACAGAAAACAGTAAATATTATACAAGCTGTTTTACATTACATTATGATAAAATTATAAAAACTTTTTTTCTGGCAAACTCTCTTTTTTAGCCCCTTTGATGAGATTACATTTTCAAGCTAAAAACACACAATCGACTCCCTCACTCAGTGTCCTTGAGTTGACGCTGCGTTATTCCAGTTCGTTTTTATGACTTTTCACTCACTAACATTATGGCGTTCCGAACGGGTCAAAAAGATGACTTTGTCTCAATGAATGTATCACTCAACGTCTTATTTTTATTTTTTCTAACCTGCTATTTATTCCATATTCAATTTAAGGCGCAGACCGAAAAAGGAAATTTGAGAAAGAAAATTGAAAGACATCAATGAGTAAAAAACTGTATTGGCCTAAAGTGCCAGAAGTTATTCGCTATTTTTTTGTTCTGTTCTGTCATTTATCTGAACGCCTGTAATCAATCAGGCATTTTGCTTAGAAGATTAATCATATTACAAAACTGAATATTACATTTGAAATTGTGAACTGTGCAGTTCCATTCAAGGATTTTTTATTTATTTATATATATATATATATATATATATATATATATATATATATATATATATATATATATATATATATATATATATATATATATATATATATATATATAACAAATATATCGTAATATATCAATTTCTATATATATATATATATATATATATATATATATATATATATATATATATATATATATATATATATATATATATATATATATAAACACACTCAACTAAAGGATTATTAGGAACACATACTAATACTGTGTTTGACCCCCTTTCGCCTTCAGAACTGCCTTAATTCTATGTGGCATTGATTCAACAAGGTGCTGAAAGCATTTGTTAGAAATGTTGGCCCATATTGATAGGATCGCATCTTGCAGTTGATGGAGATTTGTGGGATGCACATCCAGGGCACAAAACTCCCGTTCCACCACATCCCAAAGATGCTCTATTGGTTTGAGATCTGGTGACTGTGGGGGCCATTTTAGTACAGTGAACTCATTGTCATGTTCAAGAAACCAATTTGAAATGATTCAAGCTTTGTGACATGGTGCATTATCCTGCTGGAAGTAGCCATCAGAGGATGGGTACATGGTGGTCATAAAGGGATGGACATGGTCAGAAACAATGCTCAGGTAGGCCGTGGCATTTAAACGATGCCCAATTGGCACTAAGGGGCCTAAAGTGTGCCAAGAAAACATCCCCCACACCATTACACCGCCACCACCAGCCTGCACAGGGGTAACAAGGCATGATGGATCCATGTTCTCATTCTGTTTACGCCAAATTCTGACTCTACCATCTGAATGTCTCAACAGAAATCGAGACTCATCAGACCAGGCAACATTTTTCCAGTCTTCAACTGTCCAATTTTGGTGAGCTTGTGCAAATTGTAGCCTCTTTTTCCTATTTGTAGTGGAGATGAGTGTTACCCGGTGGGGTCTTCTGCTGCTGTAGCCCATCCGCCTCAAGGTTGTGCGTGTTGTGGCTTCACAAATGCTTTGCTGCATACCTTGGTTGTAACGAGTGTCAAAGTCAAAGTTGCTCTTCAGTCAAAGTTGCTCGTCTATCAGCTTGAATCAGTCGGCCCATTCTCCTCTGACCTCTAGCATCAACAAGGCATTTTCGCCCACAGGACTGCTGCATACTGGATGTTGTTCCCTTTGTACTGACTTAGTCCTAAACAAAGTCTAATACTGGTTGTTGATATAGTGGATTACGTTCAGATATGTGCCCATGTGGCTTCACACAATAACAGTTCAGTCTTGTTAATATTCTCTAGAAAGTTTATTCTCCTCCAATGTATCATATAGGGGCAATATCTTTACTCATAATACATAACCAAAACAACAAACCCTATTGTTCACCGCAAAAGAAAGACAGAACATGGCACAGTCGAAAACTGTTTGCTTCCCCAATCTACAACACCTGTGTCTGAGTTTCCTCCATGTTAAATGACATACCCAGGCTGATCAGCTGACAGCTGACACACAAAGCACATACAGCCCCCTAGTGGCACAGGACAAAATTACATAAAATAGTACAAAATGAATATGGCTCATACACCCTTTTCACACCATTCTTTGTAAACCATTCTTTTGTGCGTGAAAATCCCAGTAACTGAGCAGATTGTGAAATACTCAGACCGGCCTGTCTGGCACCAACAACCATGCCACGCTCAAAATTGCTTAAATCACCTTTCTTTCCCATTCTGACATTCAGTTTGGAGTTCAGGAGATTGTCTTGACCAGGACCACACCCCTAAATGCATTGAAGCAACTGCCATGTGATTGGTTGATTAGATAATTGCATTAATGAGAAATTGAACAGGTGTTCCTAATAATCCTTTAGGTGAGTGTGGATATTAAAAAAGACACAAAGAGATATTTTATTTTAATTTCCTGATAAAACCAGGTTATCAATGATCAAATGAAGAAAAGCAAACATAAATTATAATTGTAAACTGTATTATATTCATACAACCATTTCTACACTCTACATCAGTCATTTAACTGCCAATAAATAGAAATCACAAATAGAAAATGAAAGAAAGTAAAGGAAAAATAAATGTTGGCATATGGAGTGAAACCATATCATATCCTCTCTTAAATTAACCCTTTAATAATAATAAAAAAAATAATCTAAGGCTTACATGATCAACATGATCAGAGCTTTGCTGAATCACCTGTTGAACTCAATCTATGCGTGCCTTCTGTCGTCTGATTGATAGTTTATCAAGTAAAAGCCTTTATAATTGTAAAAACACTGACCGTCAGCTCGTGGTTCACGTGTCTTTTTGCTGTGAAATCTTTCATTTTTATAAATCAAACATGAATAACTGATATTGCAAGTCATATTTGAAGATGAACAATTACTGCACTGAAGCAGTTTAGGTTTACGTGATTATCCATACATTGTTATTTAGAAAATAATGTTTAATGTGAGTCTCAAATATGATGATCAGGCTCTGAGGAAGGTTTATTTGGTCATCTCTCAATCATCATTGGATGTCACTGCATTATGTTTTATAACGTCAGAGCTTTGATCATAAAACTAAGCATTTAAATATCATCTTACTAAGACCGTGGCAGATATTGATATTAATATGTATTTTATGTACGTATCACTGTTATAAAGATCTCATTGATTTACATTAAAAGCACTGGAATTTCATTCTTTTAGGCCATAGAAATATCAGCATCATTTGTAAAACAGAGGTGCTTTGTTCCTCCTTGAGTGTGAGCTCCATATTCTCACTTTATCATGAGTGTTATGACCCTATGGTTTGTTCACGTGTGCTGATTGGTGGAGTGCAGAGCTTGTGTGTGTTAAGAGAGTTTTAGAGAATGTGAGCACTAATTGTTTGTATTTGAGGAACTGTCTTTTGCCTGTTTTCTACAGGCTTACAATTTAATAAAATAACACCAATTATAATGCCACGTCATATTTAATAGTATATGATACGATGATTATTGCATGTCATTTTTTGCATGTTTGAGCTGAGTTTGTTGCATTTACACTGTTCTGACCAGCAGTGGTCACCAGCGTACAGTGCTTTGAGTGCTTCAAAAAAGTGAATCATTTTGCGACTCAATTGATTCAAAGTTTCGAAGAGCTTTGTGTCTGTCATCCGTAGGCAGTGCCTTGTATAGTCTTTTTGATTCGGTTTAGGAAAGCGGGTTCAAACTAAGACCGTTTTATTTGTTATTTTGGCTTGGTCAGCTCCCGAACTTTGATTCCCAATTTAAGACAAAATCATTGTTTTACTATTTCTTTGTTGCACCCCTTTTCCTAAATATGGCATAGCGATGAGCCATAAAAGCCTGATGTACTAAATATGATACTCAAAAAAAAGATTTTGAAAGGTTCAACAAACTTTCAGGTTTAAAGGTGATGTGTGTGTGTGTGTGTGTCCGTACCTTGTGTATCCCAGAGCTCTTGCGGTCTCCAGTGCAGCGAGACTGCGTACCCCTCTCATGCAGTACAGCACTAAGTCTGGGTCGTCTCTGTGAGGCTTAGTGATGCCGTAGCGCTCTCTAAACTGATCCGGGCTCAGTCGGAGGGCCTGCTCCACCTCTACCACTACAACAAAAGTGCTGTCACTCATAAAGTCTGTGTGTGTTTGTTTGTGCAGAGCTGAATTGAACTGTGTGTGACGTACATGGAATGTTAATGGCTCCTGGAATAAAACCTCCTTCCAGCTCCTCCGGTTTACGCACGTCGAGGAGCTGGACGCTTCCAGCAGACATCATGTCCTTCAGCTGCTCGTACGTCACGACGCCATCTGAAACACACAACGGGTGAGTCTCGACAAACTGCTGCCATTTCACACTGAGAAGGTGTGTTTATAAGTCTGTTCTATACGATACAATCATTGCACACTCATTGCTGGGTAGTAATTAGATTCCTAAAATTAAGTACTTCTAATAATCTGAAGGTGTGCTGTGGTATCTGGCACCAAGATGTTAGCAGCAGATCCTTCAAGTCCTTCAAGTTGCGATGTGGGGCCTCCATGGATCAGACTTGTTTGTTCAGCACATCCCACAGATGCTCGATTGAATTGAGATCTGGGGAATTTGGAGTCCAAGTCAACACATCAAACTCATTGTTGTGCTCCTCAAACCATTCCTGAACCATTTGTGCTTTGTGGCAGGAGCATTATCCTGCTGAAAGAGCCACAGCCACCAGGGAATACCGTTTCCACCTGCTCCCCAGGTAAGCCACGCACCCGGCCATCCACGTGATGTAAAAGAAAACATGATTCATCAGGCCAGGCCACCTTCTCCATTGCTCCGTGGTCCAGTTCTGATGCTCACGTGCCACTGTTGGTGCTTTTGGCGGTGGACAGTGGTCAGCATGGACACCCTGACGGGTCAGCGGCTATGCCGCCCCATACGCAACAAACTGTGATGCACTGTGTATTCTGACACCTTTCTATCAGAACCAGCATTAACGTCTTGAGCAGTTTGAGCTCCAGTAGCTCGTCTGTTTGATCGGACCCCACGGGCCAGCCTTCGCTCCACACGTGCATCAATGAGCCTGGGCCGCACATTATCCTGTGGCCGGTTCTCCACTGTTCCTTCCTTGGAGCACTTTTGATAGATCTTGACCACTGCAGACCGGGAACACCCCACAAGAGCTGCAGTTTTGGAGATGCTCTAGCATCACAATTTGGCCATCAACTTTGAGGACAAAATGTTCCCTTGCTGCTAATATATCCCACCCGCTAACAGGTGCCATGATGAAGAGATAATCAGTGTAAAAAGTACCTTAAATATATATAATGTAATGGATTGCATTACTAAGTTTTGGAATCAGTATTACAATTGTGTAAGTAAATCTACCCAGCGCATGCCAAAACTATATTGATTGTTTTTGTCACAATTGACCAGTGAGAGTGCCCGCGATTACCAGAGGGCACTCCAACCCGGACTGTCATTCTACCATAGACTACATCTCCCATAATCCTTTGCTTGGACTCATCAGCACTCATTGATTACATCCACCTGCACCCCATCACCTTGTTAGCTCACACTATATAAACCATGTTCACTCTGTCAGTCACTGCAAAGTCTTGTTTAGTGTTACACTGCATCTGAGCGGTTACCCTGGTTTCATGTGTCTTGGTCTTGGATTTCTTGCCTTCTCCATGGATTACCCTTTTGCCTTATGTCACAATTAACCAGTGTGAGTGCCCGTGATCACCAGAGGGCACTCACACTGGTTAATTGTGACATACCAGGCCCGTGGAGTGGAAGTGGGCCTGGAGACTGAGGCAGAGCAGGAGGCCAAGCCGGAGCAGGCTCGGCCGATGACCAGGCTGACGCAGGCAGAGCAGGTGGCCAAGGTGATGCAGGCTGGGTAGATGACCAGGGTGATGCAGGCAGCCAGGGCGAAGCAGACGACCATGACAGTAGTGCAAACTAAGGTTAGTCCAATCAAACAAACAAAACAGAGGTGACAGGTAGTGATGGGACAGCTGAAGCGAGGCTCCGGAGCTTGTGTCGAGCAAAAAGGGGCGTTCCAGATGAAGCCCCGATTCGAGGCTTGTATCGTTTCCGTGAAAATCACGTGACGATGACAAACGAGGCCTCGGTTTCTGTTGAATACGTCATTGCTTCATTCTGAGTATCGCTTCCTGATAAAAGTGCTTCGAAACCTCACGCCTCTTGTGGTGTGTAGGTGTTGGTTGTATGTAGTAGCGAGAAGTAGTGAGTAGTGTAGCGTGTTTGTAGTAGCATAGTTATCATTATATATCATAGCTTGTATTATATTTTATATTGCATTATACTTAGTTTAGTAGATTATTAGAGTAAATTATACATAGTTCAGTAAATTAGCCTATATCTAGTTGTAATACCTATAATACGTAATTGTGTGTGTGTGAGTGTGTGTGTGTGTGTATATATATATATATATATATATATATATATATATATATATATATATATATAATATTATTATTATTATTATATGTATAGCCTATAATAGTAGTACTGTTATTATATATATATATATATATATATATATCATTGCTATTATTATTATTATAAGACTGTATTAGGGAAAGCTTAGAAAGTTGGTCTAGTGCAAACGTTATAGGCAAACCTAGAGGCCTTTTTGTCCTCCTTACAATGGAGCCAGCAAGAAAGAGGAGAACTAAATAAAAACCAGTACACACTTTTCCCATCCCTGTTGCAGTTTGCTGTTCCACAATCCCAGTTCCATAAGCACTGCACTATTGCACTCCCAATCAGCACTGCACTCACAATAATTTCTTTACAATCATTTGGGGCATTCACTGTCATCACTTACCCAAAGAAATACTGAATAGTTCAACACAAAGTTGTATGCTTGTGTGAGTTGTGTGTGCATAGGTTAATACAAGCAGAGTAAAATACTTTATTTAATACACAGGCAATAGAAAAAGGGTGTGCCCACACTATGACAATTTGGTTGCTCAGGATGAATAGATTTGTGTGCGATACATTGCTTTGCACAGCAGGTGTCACTAGGGAGCACACTGTTTCATGAGGCTTCGGGAAAATGAACCTTTTGGTGAACCAATGGGCTGGAAAGCCTCAGTGGTTCAGGAAGCCTCATTTGGCCATCACTAGTGACAGGCAAAAGGGTAATCCACAGAGAAGGCAAGAAATCCAACAAACCAAGAGACATGAAACCAGGGTAACCGCTCAGATGCAGTGTAACACTAAACAAGACTTTGCAGTGACTGACAGAGTGAACATGGTTTATATAGTGTGAGCTAACAAGGTAATGGTGTGCAGGTGGATGTAATCAATGAGTGCTAATGAGTCCGAGCAAAGGATTATGGGAGATGTAGTCTATGGTAGAATGACAGTCTGGGTTGGAGTGCGGGTCTGGTGACCGCGGGCACTCACACTGGTCCATTGTGACAGTTTTATTTCAAACCTAACAAATTTTTTTTGTGTGACAGATTTTTGGTAAGATTTTAGGTTTTAATTTTTTTTAAATAAGGTATCTTTTACTTACCAAACCTGCATTTATTTGATCAAAAATACAGTAAAAACAGTAATGAAAATAAATTTCAAAAATTATTATTTTGATATATGTTTAAATGTAATTTATTCCTGTGATCAAAGTTGAATTTTCTGCATCATTACTCCAGTATTCAGTGTCACATGATCCTTCAGAAATCATTCTAATATGAGGATTTGTTTCTCAAGAAATGAAAGCTCTAGCGTAGTTCTACATGGAAGACTCCAATGTCATTCATTAATTATCTATCTAGCCCATCGTTATTTGTCATCTGTAGTACACCTGAGAACAGAACTACTGATGCCAGCGTTCACCCCCATCCTCCCCACCAGAGCCGATCCTGACCTCCTGGGGGCCCTAAGCAAAATTCTGCTAAGGGACCCTCCTCCTACCTGACCCGTGAGCAAAGCAAACCATTTGCCACAGTAACACCTGCCACCTCAGTGCTCCCAATTCAATCCTCCCTCCTTTAAACAAAACAGTCAAAGAAGTCTTTCGGTCAAAGAATAAGTACAACAATACAGAACAGAATGAGGTTTAAGCAAACAATATTTAGTATTTTCTATAGAATCTCAAGATAACAAGTAAATATTAATAAGTAAGTGAATAATAATGTAAACATAAGAAAAAAAGAATAAAATATAATCATTATAAATAAACCTTAAGCATTGCACCTGCAAATTATCGATAACTCATTTTATAAGATGCATAATATAAATCTATATTATAAAGCATCTATAAACTGGATCCCCCAGATTTCCTTTTATACATTTTCATATCAAAAATGCATACACTGTGAATGAATACAAGCTCACGTGGCTTGCCAAAGCATGCTACTGTGTTTTATATTATGCATGTTAAAGCAATATCTGATTTATAGTTATTATTTACCGAGGGATGTGCATCCATATTGGATCATTTACCCTGTTCGGTCATAAATTACAGCCTTGAACAGGGCTGCGTTTCCCAAAAGCATCGTAAGCCTAAATTGAAACGACCGTACGAGTGATCTTAATATTAAGGTCTGTTTCCCAAAAGCATCGTAACTTAAGTAGCACTTGAAAATGATCGTAGATCTACGAGAGCTCTGGAGTAATCGTAAATCCCTAAGGAGACAGAGCTATGAGGTCACCTGCAGGACAACCGGAGAATTACACCCAAACTTTACTCCTGTCCAATTGTTCAATAAAGAAATAAAATAAAAACTACATGGAGACTGAATAAATTAAGGAATGAAAAGGTGCACTGCTGTATATGGACATTCATAGGGAGTATATGCTTATTTTCAGTTCTACAAATAGCCATTTAAATGTGAAACAATAATACTTCTACTGTATTATAGGCTGTTGTGAGGACTGGGAGATGGTAGGTGTCTGCCAATAGGAAGTGAACCGATTGCTCCTGAGAGCATGATGGACCTGGTTCAGGTTCAGGCCCGACTCCTCTATGGAGGTCAATACCACCACAAATCCCATCTGAGGCCAAGTATTGACAGTGCCTTTTCTTCTTCCAGTGTAAGAAGGGGGGAGTCATTGGGCCCACAATGCACCAGTTTTATTAATTGTTAACCTCTGTGGTATTCTTGAGGCTTGCGAAGTCCTGCCACTTCTTCCTGACCTCCTTCCCTGATTTGAATGCCCCTTTTATAGCAATATCCTCACAGATTTCTTGTTTTTGTCTATTGATATGACTGCCATAAACCTGCTGAAAATTATGTTTGTTTAGCTCCACCTGTAAAATAACACTAGTTTCCTCTTTTTGAAAAATGTTTTTTTATTTGTATTTTTTTTTTCTTATATAGATTTTTGACCTCGTAGCAAATAATAATTAGGCTAAACATTTTGAAATACAAGTGTGTGCTGCAACTGCGAGCCCTTCTATAAGGTGACATTTCATCACTTGGCAAACGGACAGCGACTCTTAAAGCAGAGCTGCGTGCGATCGTGTTAATTGCGTGTTTGTCAAACGCACGTGAAAGCAACACGAACTTTCGTAATATCGTTCGTAGAAAACGCTCTTAAGTGCAAAGATCCATCGTTATCTGGAAACGCAGCCCTGGTCATGGCCGAGAACGCATTTATCAAAACAAAAACATCAGATCGCTTGTATTGTTTTCTCTCAGCTGTAACCTAAACTTTTTATTTGTGTAAGCCTTTAACTTTTTTAATGATCTATATATGCCGTCTGAACAATAGGTTAAGAAAAAAGTTTGTTTAGAGTTTTTCGGATTCAACCCGCGTTATTTTACTAACTTGTTTGATAAATCATATTAGCTTACAGAATCTGTAGGCCATTTTATACAATTATTGTGTCATGTGATTTTATGTGCCAAGTTTCTCCTGACCATGAACTCGTGATTGTATGACATTCATTTTATTTATTCATATACAGTACGGAAAGTATGGAGGAACAAATTACTCCAAATGAAATAATTCAATAAATAACGAATTCAATAAAACAACTATTAAATGTACCAGATTATTCTGAAATAATTAATTTCATAATTAACTAATTGATTTTAATAATTATTAATTAATGAAATAAATAATTGTAGCCTATCTATTTATTTTGTAAAATTACAACATTTATTTTTTAATATATTTCACAATTAGGCTACCTCTTCCAAACACACTATTATTTTTTATTTTTACATTTTGTAGTATTACTAAATGGTTTTAAATGATCAAAATTCCTAAAATGTTCAAACTATTACAGTTTTTCTATTCAATTTTTCTGAACAGTCTTAATATTCTCTAATACTGAGCCGGTTTGTTTCATTTTTACATTGATTATTTATTCCACGGTATCAACAACATAATCATCTGTGTGTTCATAATTGTACAGAATGAAGTGATGACTCTGATATTAAATCGAGCTGAAGGTTCAGACATTATGACGTGAGACTCCAAACACAAGAGCTCTGCTTTAAAACACACTTTCAGGAAAAAGAGACTTTACCCAACGACTTCTATTGCAGAATAAATCTGATCTTTTGAAAATATTCTATTCATTAAAGAATCCTGAAATAATCAACACAACTGTTTTCAACACTGATAATAATCATAAATATTTCTTGAGCATCAAATCCTCATATGAGAATGATTCCTGAAGGATCGTGTGACGCTGAAGACTGGAGGAATGATGATAAATTCAGCTTTGATCACAGGAATAAATTACATTTAAAACATATTACAATAGAAAATTGTTATTTTACAAGGCAATCATTTTTCACAATATTATAGAGAGAGAGAGATAATATAATATTTAGTTATTTATCTCAGATTCTCTAAACTGTTAAACATTGCTCTATATTTTGCTAAATACAATAAAGAAAAACATTATGCTTTAAAACCAAAGAAAAGAAAGAAAAAACAACATTAAATATTATACAAGATGTTTTACATTACATTATGATAAAATTATAAAAACTTTTTCAGGCAAATCTCTCTAAACCAGTCCTTAAGTGAGCTTACTACATAGAAAAGTGTGGGACTAAAATATGTTTAATGGAAAGGGAGTCTTGCAGAAACACACAGAGCTGGTTCTTCACCTTTAAGCTGGAAAGAGGACTGAAAAAGCATACTCAAGAAGTACTGTTACCTGTCAAAAAATGTAGTTCTAGTAAAAGTACCTGTCCCAAATACTACTCAAAGTAGGAGTAAAAAGTAGCCCTTTTAAATGTACTCAAGAGTAGTGAGTATTATGCTCTGAATCTTATTACACCTTATACCCTGAAAATGTCAAATGTGGCTTACTCTTTTATGGATGATTCTCAGAAAAAAAAAAAACAAACCTTAAGATCACCAACAGTATTTTAGTATTTCTTTGACTATTTCTTTTCATTTTTGACTACTAGCACAAAAAAATACAGCATGTTATATTTAAAAGCAACCAATAATCTGGTAACATTTATGACAACCATTCTGTAGGTTTTCTTGCGGTTAATTAAAAATGTTGCAAAGCTACATTAACAATTTTACGTAAAAAAAGCTATTTCTTTTCAAGACGCATTCATTGTACTGCTTTAATTTCAGTGGATTTCTTACTGGTTGAAATTCTAATTTCAATTCTTAAAGTGCAAATCTTATTTTTTATATCAATAGGCTAATTACTATTGCAAATGTAGCTCTTGATATCAACAATTGAATTGCTGTTGATTTTGATATCTCCAGGTCAATCTGTGATTCGATGTTTTAACTCTATTAGAGCATAACGCTTTATAAAAACAAGAGATCGTCTTGACTGAAGGAGGTATATATATATAATGTATGTGTGTATTTATTTATTATTATTTAGTTTTTATAGATGTTGCCCCTTTTTTACATTGGAGCCCCTTCCTCTGAAGAACTCTCTGCACGTGCCTGTCTAATAGTGAAGCAGAGGCGACTGGATTGTGTCACGTGATCTCAGTCTGGTCTTATCTTGTCTTCTGTCTGATTCCCACAGGTTTCGCAGTCGTTAAGCATTCCTTCATCACAGAATCTGTCAAACACTAAGAATTCACCAAAGAAACAAGATAACGAAGAACACCAGCATGGACTGAATTCTGTTTCAATAGAAACTGTAGAGTGAAAAGAGAGATCATTCTTCATTGAAGTGTGTGACTCTGACACCATTCATGTGTTCAACCTCTAAATAATCAGGAAGGGTCTCCACACACACGACTCCAAAGGGGAAAACTGGAGCTCAGCAACAATAAAAACATTAATGTCACTAAACCAAAGTCATTTAATTCTCTCATTATTTATGTTGATGCGTTTTGTATTTTTCCTCTGGTGTTATTTTTATTACATTTTAAAACTTACTAAACTCTAAAGAGAACATCAAATTAATTTGACTTTTAATACAATACACACAATCAAACATTAATTTGGGTAATTCAGTACATTTTGAAAGTATTTCATCTGAGCTTGAGAGTATATCCGCCTTTCATATTCAGTCCATGAAGAGCAGCTGAATGAAGGTCAGATGTATTCAAATAAATGAGAATAAAAGCAAATTAAATATCTCTCTCAGATTCTGACAAACAGATGCTTCTTTCTTACAATTTATGAAAATAAAATGAAAACTTTTTGTAAAGATGTGGGCCTGTTTAAAAAAAAGAAAAAAAAAAGAAAAGTTTACCCATAATGGACTTATTCTGACCTGATCTCTATTTCTCACGAAATTTAAAACTTGTTGTTTTTATTTGTCAGACTTGTTTAGAGAGATTTAACCAGAAAAGGTTTTATAATTATATCATAATGTAATGTAAAACATCTGGTATAATATTAACTGCTGTCTTTTCTTTCTTTTTATTTGTTGTTTATTGTCTGTAACTCTTGTATTTGTGTGACTCTGTTTTTGCCACGGAGAGCCTGAGATGCTGACAGGACATTAGAAAGCTGTATTATTACTGTGAGTTATGAGAATCTGCAGCTTATATAGGCAAGTTATATTCAGAAACCACATCATGGAAGGACATTAAAGATCCTTCAGGTCACATAACCTGAACATACCAAGAGTGAGAAACCAGAATCTGTATGAATCTTGAAGATTGGGACAAAATGTTCCTAGAACAAAAAACAAAACCTGTAAAGTCTGTGATTATGTTCAGAACTGCTGGTGAGACTTCATGGCGGCTGACGGTTGACAGACACGCCTGATGGATCTCTAACAGTTTCTGATGAACTTCACTGAAGCAACACACACACACACACACACACACACACACACACACACACACACACACACAC
Organism: Gobiocypris rarus; assembly: GCA_023029165.1. NCBI lineage: Eukaryota > Metazoa > Chordata > Actinopteri > Cypriniformes > Gobionidae > Gobiocypris > Gobiocypris rarus. The sequence continues at coordinate 51,274,362 of CM040916.1, forward strand.
ACACACACACACAGAAATATGTCACAACAACTTTTTTATGGAAAACGAGAAAACCTGTGGATGTTCTTCATATAGTGTCTATACATTTGTAGTATTGCTAAATGGTTTTAAATGATCAAAATTCCTAAAATGTTCAAACTATTACAGTTTTTCTCAATTGCTTTGGCACATTTTTCTGAACAAACTTAATATTCTCTTATACTGTGCGAGTTTGTTTCATTTTTACATTGATTATTTATTCCACGGTATCAACAACATAATCATCTGTGTGTTCATAATTGTACAGAATGAAGTGATGACTCTGATATTAAATCGAGCTGAAGGTTCAGACATTATGACGTGAGACTCCAAACACAAGAGCTCTGCTTTAAAACACACTTTCAGGAAAAAGAGATTTTACCCAACGACTTCTATTGCAGAATAAATCTGATCTTTTGAAAATCTTCTATTCATTAAAGAATCCTGAAATACTATGATACGCATTTTCGTGAAAAAAGTATAGGCTATACTTTATTGTATTTCAAATATATTCTCTTTTCCAATAGCATATTGGAAATATACTAAAAAAAATTGTACCATCTCTAAATAAATACAAAGTATATTAGCATCATATTTTCACAATACAACTTTTAACACACTTTAAAATGATTGTATTTTAGTATATTTTCTAAAAATATATTTTAGAAAAATGTACTTTAAATGAAAGTTCTGTGTACTTGTGTAAAGTGTACTTATTTGATTATTACTTAAAAAATATATTTGTGTATATTTTAAACTTTATCCTAAAAATTGTTATTGTAAATTATCAATGCACTGAAAGCATATTTCAAAAATACATAATTAATATCATTAAGCTGTAGTATATTTAAAGTTAAATAATAATTAAGGTTATTCATGCTAAAGTGTTCAAATTGAGCATGAATGGTAGCAATTTTGTCCTTTTCTGTTAAAGAAAGAAGTTTTATCCTGTTTATTTTTTTAAAATAAACCCCACTGGGTCCTGCAGAGAATTAACGGGAAAAATTAACAAGGCATTAATTTATATTTTATGTTACCATTGTTCTGAACATAACATCATGTCGTTTTTTCATGTTTATTTTAATTACACTTTATAATGCTTTAAATAAAAATACAACCAAAACGAAAGATAATGTGTAATGAGTCAAAGTTTGAACGTTTTACTGGACGATTTTTATATCATTCCATGACATTTAAATATATGGATATAATAAAGGAATGAGTCGTCATCACGCATGCACAAATTCTACAGGTGCGAGTGAAATAGAACACATTGTAATGCAATGTTATTAACTGCTCTTCTTTTCTTTTTCTTTTTTTTTTTGACTGTAAATTTTGATGTATTATGTACACCGACACTTTATCTTATGGGATAGCCTGTGCTGACCCAAACTATTTACACTCTCTACCCAGATCGGCTGTGAAGTGACTGCTAGGATATCACAACTGTGTGCATGTGAAGTGCATTAAAAACATAACACTGTCAATAACGGACTTGACACTTGATGAGACCAGTGAAAGCATTGTTCGCATTAAAATGAACATGCATTGACATGAAAATCTAGTAATTTAACCACAGATGCAAATAACTTCTGTATCATAAGTTATATGTAGAAATAGTCTGTTTCAAAGTCAACACATGGCTTTTTCCTCATGTAAAGCTGAGGAGAGCACTTGTCTTTTCTTGGGGTGGAACAATAAAGTTATTATGACCTGCAGGATTCCTTCTAAAAGATTTAAAAGAAAGACTAGATTTTTTTTTTTGTCTATTGTAAGTTTTAATGTAAAATGTTTTGCACTTGCGTGAGCAACGTAATATATAAATCTAGGCTAGGCTATAAATATAAAGTAATTAATTGAATTAAACGCGTTGTTTAAATGTGCGTTTAAACGTGACATATATGAAAGCATGTATTGCAAGGCTGACAAAAAGTAACAAAAAAAAATTAAAAATAATGAGATGTGTTTGTGGTGTACAACCGCGGATCAGTTGGGCACTGCAGACGCGTGTGTCGTCGGATGTTTAATTTGGAGTGCTCCTGCAAGTCGAAAAATTACGCAAGGGGTACCCTGTGCGTTAAAATGTGACACCGAGGAGGATTCAAGAGTGGCTTCAGCGGAAGGTCTGTGAGCAGAAAGAGTCCAGCGGGAAACTTGACAGCAGAGAAATGAAGCTCATTTCAGATCCGTGAAGGACCTAGAAGACCATGTTAACATATATTCTTAAAATCTCACAGATGTCTCCACATTTTGTAAAGGCTCAATACATATTGCATATAGTTTATGATACAGTGTGTTTCACTAGTTCACACTTACATATAATTTATAGAGTAAATGTAATTGCGTATGTGGCGTGCTGTACGGGGGGAGGGCTTCGAGCTCGGACTACGGCCCGAACGTCTCGGTTACGTATGTAACCTTAGTTCCCTGAGTAGGGAACGAGACGCTGCGTCAGCGCTTTGGGAACGCCTCTGCGTGATTGCGTCGTGAAGCACGTATGCCATCCATCCAATAGAGAGAATGCGTCATGGCGGGTCATAGACCCGGAAACTATAAAGCACCCCGGCAAACACACGCCTTTAGCTTCTGGAGAAGGCCTGAGACAAGGCGCTTGCGGGCATGCGAGGAGTATGGCTTGGTGACGCGGCGTCGTTTCCCTACTCAGGGAACTAAGGTTACATCGTAACCAAGGCGTTCCCTTTCAAGGGAACTCGCGCTGCGTCACCGCTTTGGGAACGAGAATACCCACGCCCCCATATGAGTCCGGATGCCCGTCTGTGCTTCATGGTTGAGAGGCGAGCACCGAGACCCGGAGTATTTACATCCAGCTCATAAAACCTGATGAAGGTATGAGGCGAGGACCACCCTGCCGCATCACAAACATCCTGCAGGGAGGCTCCTGCCAACAGTGCCTGGGAGGCAGCCATACTCCTAGTAGAGTGGGACCGAACGGCCATAGGGTAAGGCCGTCTGGCCGCCTCATAAGCGAGTGAGATGGCCTCGACCACCCACTTGCTCATCCTCTGCTTTGACACTGGCCCCCCCCCCTCGAGGGTGGCCCGTAACAGACAAATAGCTGGTCAGTTTTTCTCCACAGGGCAGCTCTGTGGATATATGCATCTAAGGCGCAAACTGGACAAAGCAGATTCAATCTCTCCCGGTCTGACGTCGTAAACGGAGGAGGACAAAAGGCTTGAAGGACAATAGGCCTCACCGGGTTAGTGAGGACCTTCGGAACATTCCCGGGCCTCGGCGTGAGAAAAGCTTTAGCCATACCCGGAGCAAATTCCAAGCACGAGGGTGCCACAGAGAGAGCTTGCAAATCCCTGATCCTCTTCAGGGAAGAAATAGCCAGTAAAAACACTGTCTTAAGGGTAAGGAACTTATCCGCGACTTCCTCCATCGGCTCGAAAGGAGCCTCGGAAAGGCCTCGCAGGACGATAGAGAGGTCCCAGGCCGGCACCCTAGTGCGTGTCGCAGGCCTCAGCCTCAATATAACATTCCACGGTTCCACGGAGGAAACGGGTTACTAGCGGGTGTCGCCCGATAGACACTCCACTCAAAGGAGTGTGGTAGGCCGCTATGGCCGCCACATGCACCTTCAGTGTGGAGGGGGCTAGCCCAGCAGAGAATCTATCTCTCGTGCACCCGACTGCCCTTTTTGTGGGGGCATACGAGTGGCGACACTCACTTTCTGCTGCGTCCTATGGGAGGAGCTTGTACTCGGCGCCTGCTGCTCCCGCCCAGCAGCAGACGAGACCTGGGCCTTACGGGGGAGGAACTGCTTGAGCGCCGCAGACTGCTTTTTGGCCTCCAGGAACCTGCCGGTGACGGTATTGACGGCATCACCGAACAGACCTCCTGGAGCCAGCGGCGCATCGAGCAGAAAGCTCTTATCTCTCTCCCTTATCTCCGTAAGGTTGAGCCACAAATGTCTCTCCGAGGCCACCAGGGCTGCCATAGAACGGCCAACACACCTGGCTGTCTCCTTGGTGGCCCGGAGAGCGAGATCTGCTGTGGATCGGAGCTCGGTAATGACATCAGCTCTGATCTCGTGGCTCTCCCCCAGGTCTTTCAGCAGGTCAGCCTGGTATGCCTGTATTATGGCCATAGTATGCAGACATGCGGCTGCCTGACCTGCTGCCGAGTATGCTTTACCCACTAACGTTGATGTAGTTTTAAGGGGCTTTGTGGGTAAAGCTGGAGCCTTTATGGCAGATGCCGACTCAGGCGAGAGATGGCTCGCGTCTCTTCAACCCGAGGCATCTGACCATAACCGTGCCTTTTCAACCCAGAGATGTTACTATACACTGATGTGCCTGGGTTGAAAATCGTGCTGAACAGACCGCCTCCACGATCTCGACACCTCGGTGTGGAGATCGGGAAAACGGCAGACTCCTACGTGGAGGCTGAGCAGAGCGCGAGGAGAAAGCGCCGTCGAGCTTACTTTACAGTAGCTCGCTCATTATGCTCCTGTGGCCAGTCGATGTTTAATCTGGCCACAGCTCTGCTCAAAACCTCCATGAGCTCCTCACTTGCAGGGGATTGAAGTGGCGAGTCCTCAATCCCTGCATCGACAGTGCAGATATCGACCTCCTCGGAGGACGATAACTGCAATGCCCCGGCCGGCCCCCGGGCGGGAGAAACCGCAGCCCGGGCTTCCGAACCCAGAGATGCGGCGCCGGATCTGGCGGGTGAAGGCTGAGATAGGGCGGGGCCCGTCTCAAACCCCCTCCACCAGATCCATCTGCGAACCCCACGACATGAGCCGCTGTGCCTCAGCAGCAGCGGGACCCGCATCGCGGGAACACAAGCGAGCGCCCTCCTCGAGTGCCGACTGCGCGTGCTGCTCTTCCAAACAAACAACACACATCGAGTGTGTGTCCCCACCCGTAATGAAACGTGAGCAGGGAGGAACACATCTAATGAAATGTTGTTCGCTCGCCATATTTTCACTCTCAAAACAATAAAGTCTGAACTCAGACACAACACAGATTGGACAGAATGAACACAGAGCGCTTGTTGAAGGCAACAGAAGCTAAAGGCGTGTGTTTGCCGGGGTGCTTTATAGTTTCCGGGTCTATGACGTCACCCGCCATGACGTACTCTCTCTCTATTGGATGGATGGCATACGTGCTTCACGAGGCGTTCCCAAAGCGGTGAAGCAGTGCGAGTTCCCTTGAAAGGGAACCCAGAGTACCCCCGTATGTAAGTGGTTTAGAACTTAAAAAGGAAAAAAAAAACAGAGCAAAATGTGGAGAAGGGGTGGTGGAGGGGATGCTGGAAAAACTGTCAACTAAATGGAGGTAAGACGGCTTGTATTCCTCTTTTGTTGATTGGCTGTGTACTCTCCACCTGTGTCAATTATCTGACATGTTCCTCCTGAACCTTGTTTAGTCAAACAGCATTTGTTTTAATGCCATATGATTTTGTCATCATAAATGGACCAGCGACACATCAGATGAGTTGTCGCACGTATGTTTTCCCAACTAACTGAAATAAACCATTAGTATGAATTCCTGATCGAGCATTGACCACTGATTAACTAATGTGAACTAATCTGACATTCAGAATGTGGTTTCTTTGCAAGAGCTTATATGAACAGATGTGGTCTGCAACCCGTTCAAATTCATATAAAATTCCTAATTTCACTAAATTCATATGTTTTAAATGTTGTGAGAATTGGTGTCATATTGGCGGTTCACACCCGATCATCAAAAACACCTCAAATATCTCAGAATTTTTTCAAGAAAACCCACTGCAGCATTTCTAGACAATAAATGTCCCACATCTGATCATCGCCATCCTAAGCCAGACAACAGGTTTGACTTGGAAAATGGATTTCACATTTTCACTTTCGTTTTTTTTTTTGTGTATGTTAAAACATATATTTATGTTCAGTTATTTCAGCAAACATTTTTAGCAAAGTGAATCTGGTGGTGTCACACTGACACAGGCACTGATGGTTTGATTATTGAGTTTAATATTGAGGAATGACACAGTTTACAGTAGTTCAGAATGGCAGCTCATCGTGTGTCTGTTATTACAGAAGAGGGTACACGACACTAGTCACAGACATTGGCATTTCTTCATTGGCGATCACTACACATATCTTTGCAGTAAGAAACACATCTCCATCGACACGCACCTGAGAGAGAGAGAGAGAGAGAGAGAGAGAGAGAGAGAGAGAGAGAGAGAGAGAGAGAGAGAGAGAGAGAGAGAGAGAGAGAGAGATGGGTTTAATGCACAAACATTTTTCAAGTTCATAAATTACAAATATCTAAAGCTGATCTTTTCCAGTGAACTTCATTCACACTGACAGAGATGTGAAATTTTCCATGACAGGCAACATGAGGTTTTCAGAGTAGATTTTAAATCTTTAAAATGTTGTGTTTGAACTTCTGTTTTTGCGCTAGCTCTGTATATTTCTATGGCATCAATGTCGAAGAGTAATTGAAGTGGATTTACTTGTAGAGTTAATGAAAGTTATCATGAGCATTGCAGTGTCGTATCAGCTGTTTGACTAAATTGTTGGTAGCATGCGGAGTTTGTATATGAAGCATTTGTGTATAACTTTGTATAATACACTCATAACTCGTAACAGTAATTGGTAATTGGCCCTTATTTGTATGTAACATTGATAAAAAAGTCTAAGAGATAGGTGTTACAAATTCACAAGCTCAAAATCCCCCCCAAAAAAAAAAAAAAAACTTGTTTACCTTGACCACATAATGTGTTCCTCCGCACAGAACCAGACGGGCAAAGACTAAAGGAGTGTAAACCTCAAAACGGGTTCCAGCCAATCTCTCTATGTCTGGCTTCGCCTGAATAAATAGAAAGACATTTTATATGATTCTATATTATTATTATTATTTATTTGATAGGCTATATTATTAGTTTATATATAAGAAAACACAAATAAATAATCTTAACAAATATTTCCCAAACACATTTTACAGCACCAAAATAGATCATTTATAGGCTGCGTTTGAACAAAAACTACATTTACTTCATGAGTGATTTTCTGTCTCTTACCTGAGAGCAGATCTTCTTCACCTCTTCAGTGACAGGCTCCAGTGGGGTCCATTCTCCAATTTCTGACATTGCTGCAGTGCTGGTGATCAGAGTCTGGCTGGAATAAACTGTATTATCAGGCAGTCTGTCTCTCAGATTGATTCTGATCCACTATTTATGCTGCCAGAATCATGACCTGAGTCTTCACTGGAATTACATGTGATGTCATCAAAGGGGCTGAATGAATGAATAGTGGGTGTTTCGGTTTGGGGTGTTGTGTGATATTCAGTTCCAGGGAAAAACTTCCAGTGGGTGAAGAATAATATTCATATTTCTCCAATTATGGGTGTGTGTCGTTGATACAATGAGCAAACAAATGGAAGTGAAGATATAAATCAAATCGCAACTTTAATGGGTTATTTCCAAAAGGAAATGAAGTTTTGATGTTAAGCATTAACTACAACAGTTCACATTTTGAAATGTAATATTCAGTTTTGTAATATGATAAATCCTCTAAGCTATATTTCCTGATTGATTACAGGCGTTCAGATAAATGAGGACACGACAGAGCAAACAATGAGTGAATAACCTCTGCCACTTCAGGCTAATACAGTTTTTACTCTTTGATGACTTTAGCTTTATTTCATTTATGAGGCTTTGAATGTAATTTGAATAGTTTGATTATCTGTCATTACAGATTATTACAATACTGCAGTGTGTCAACAACAATAATGCCTGAAATAAACCTCTGATGAATCTGAGGCCTAATGAAATGGTGAGAGTATTCTGTCATTCCTGATTTCCTGGTTATTTTGTATATATCCGATGTTTAAGGCTCAAGTTCCCTTAACACCAAACCTCACCTCACTGTCTCCTCATGAGACTGGAGAATTATCATTCACGAGTTTGTGTGCCCATATAATCTTAGTAAAGTGGTAAACAGATTTGGCTTGCTGTCTGCTATAGAGGGGCTCGGAGAGGATATTCTACCCGAGCTCCGATTGCCCCCCAAAACATGAATGCAGAATCAGACAGCAAGCGAGAATTCTGTAATTTAAACTTAGAGGGGCTCGGAGAGGGTATTCTACCCGAGCTCCGATTGCCCCCCCAAAAAAAACATGAATGGAGAATCAGACAGCAGCAAGAATTCTGTAATTTAACGGATTACTTCAGGAATTGCATGATTGTTGCAATAGTCTATAAGACCCCCCAAAATTGGAGAACAGAAGGAATGGAACTGTACTGCAGCAGCAGCAGTATTGGGGTAGGCAGGTCACTGCTGTGGCGGTTTTAAACAGATGAGGTGCTGCGGTGGCAGCATGGTCTGAGTGGGGCACTGCAGCGGCAGATCAAGCGAAGTACTACGGTGGCAGCATCAGCGGAGCACTGCGGCAGTAGTATTGAACTGGTGGAGCACTGTAGCGGCAGAATCGGGTAGAGCAGTGCGGCAGCAGCATCAAACTGGAGGAGCACTGCAGCAGCATCAAATTGGAGGAGCACTGCAGCAGCAGCATCGAATTGGCGGAGTACTGCAGCATCAATTTGGGGGAGCACTGCAGCATCAAATTGCAGAGCAATGTATCATCAAATTGCAGAGCACTGCAGCAGCAGAATGAAATTGAAGGAGCACTGCAGTGGCAGCATCAAATTGGCGGGGCACTGCGGCAGCAGCTGGAGCACTGTACCGGCAGCATCAAATTAGCGGAGCACTGCAGCATCAAATTGTGGAGCACTGCAGTGACAGTATGAAATTGCGGAGCACTGCAGCATCAAATTGTGGAGCACTGCAGTGGCAGTATGAAATTGCGGAGCACTGCAGCGGCAGATTCAAATTGGAGGAGCAATGCAGCAGCAGTCTCAAATTTGCAGGGCACTGCAGCGGCAGTCTCAAATTGTCAGGGCACTGCAGCGGCAGTCTCAAGTTGTCAGGGCACTGCAGCGGCAGTAGCAAATGGTCCGACACTGCAGCGGCAGTCTCAAATTGTCAGGGCACTGCAGCGGCAGTCTCAAATTGTTCGGCACTGCAGCGGCAGTCTTAAGTTGTCCGGCACTGTAGCGGCAGTCTCAATTGGCGGGCACTGCAGCGGCAGTCTCAAATTGTCCAGCACTGCAGCGGCAGTCTCAAACTGTCCGACACTGCAGGAGCAGTCTCAAATTGTCCGGCACTGCAGCGGCAGTCTCAAATTGGCGGGGCACTGCAGCGGCAGTCTCAAATTGGCAGGGCACTGCAGCGGCAGTCTCAAATTGGCGGGGCACTGCAGCGGCAGTCTCAAATTGGCGGGCACTGCAGCGGCAGTCTCAAATTGGCGGGCACTGCAGCGGCAGTCTCAAATTGGCGGGGCACTGCAGCGGCAGTCTCAAATTGTCCGGCACTGCAGCGGCAGTCTCAAATTGGCGGGGCACTGCAGCGGCAGTCTCAAATTGGCGGGCACTGCAGCGGCAGTCTGAAATTGGCGGGCACTGCAGCGGCAGTCTCAAATTGGCGGGCACTGTAGCGGCAGTCTCAAATTGTCCGGCACTGCAGCAGCAGTCTCAAATTGGCGGGCACTCCAGCGGCAGTCTCAAACTGTCCGGCACTGCAGCGGCAGTCTCAAATTGGCAGGGGGACTGCAGCGGCAGTCTCAAATTGTCAGGGCACTGCATCGGCAGTCTCAAATTGGCGGGGAACTGCAGCAGCAGTCTCAAATTGTCCGGCACTGCAGCGGCAGTCTCAAATTGGCAGGGGGACTGCAGCGGCAGTCTCAAATTGTCAGGGCACTGCAGCGGCAGTCTCAAATTGGCGGGGCACTGCAGCAGCAGTCTCAAATTGTCCAGCACTGCAGCGGCAGTCTCAAATTGGCGGGGAACTGCAGCAGCAGTCTCAAACTGTCCGGCACTGCAGCGGCAGTCTCAAATTGGCAGGGGGACTGCAGCGGCAGTCTCAAATTGTCAGGGCACTGCAGCGGCAGTCTCAAATTGGCAGGGGGACTGCAGCGGCAGTCTCAAATTGTCAGGCACTGCAGCGGCAGTCTCAAATTGGCGGGGCACTGCAGCGGCAGTCTCAAATTGGCGGGGCACTGCAGCGGCAGTCTCAAATTGTCCGGCACTGCAGCAGCAGTCTCTAATTGGCTGGGCACTGCAGCTGCAGTCTCTAATTGGCTGGGCACTGCAGCGGCAGTCTCAAATTGACGGGGCACTGCAGCAGCAGTCTCAAATTGGCGAGGCACTGCAGCGGCAGTCTCAAATTGGCGGGCACTGCAGCAGCAGTCTTAAGCCAGCAATAGTATCAAGGAAAGTGATGCACAACACAGCAGCAGCATCGATTCAACAAGTTTGCAGGCACAATTTGGATTGAGTTTCAATGGGCAGCTATCTTAAAGAGAAGTGAGATTTAGATTGCTTGTTTGATGAGGCTGAGGTTAGATCGAATGGAAGACTGAAAAGCTTCTGAGGACCACCGTCCTAGTAGTTTGATTTGATGGTCCATGGACCTTTCGCTGTGGTTGTGGCTTCTCCAATACTAAAGGAGTGAGATGAATACAAGTGAGCTTGGATGCCAGAGTGGTTGAGGATATGTTTAAGATTTTTATGGAACCAATGCTTGGTGACAGGAAGGTTGGTCTCATCAATGAAAGGTGGGTCGAGCTTAGAGGAGATCTGAGCCTCCCTTTGTGCAAGGAAAAAGGAAAGAGATTGACATGGCTGGATGGGTGACGGGAGATTGAAGATATGGATGAAATGGTCATTTTATAATTGATCAGTTTTGCTACGTTTGATCAGGAAAGCGGAAGGTGTCCTTGTATAAAACTTGGAATGGATGGCTGGGTTGAATATAGAATTGGTTGTGAATTCAGGAACTCTGAGGAATCCAAAAGGCCAGGGTAAACATGGCATCTAGAGTTCTTGCTGTATCTGGGGGCATGTGACCGGAGTGGAGGAAGGTCAGACATTTAGCTAAAAGATCAATGGTTAGAGGCTGCCTGGAATCAGAATGAGTAGGGCTGGTTTTTGAATTCCTTTGATTAGGAGTGTGATCTGGGGTTTGTTGTGGCAGGACCTGGATGGTCAGAGATTAGTTGCAAGAATTGAATGCCACTGAGATAGACTTTGATGGTACTGGGTTGGATTGACTTGATCTGGTGGAGATATGAGATGAAGACATTGATAGGAGGGAAAGTTGAGGAAAACTTTTCTAGGAGGAATGGAATTTGTAGATGGGTGGAGACGGATGGTGGATCCATAGCAAGGGCGTTGGAAAGAACTGGAAGAGCAGATGCAGTTGAGAGTGTATATGTTGGGAGCCGAGGAACTGTTGAGGAAGCAGTGGCTGGATGGAATAAGCTTGGAGAATAGATCGCTTGGGGAGTCAACCCCATGCTTGGATCAGCTCCAACGGCGGCAGAAAGTGAAAGAGAGGGGTGGCAGGACCGTTTGGAGGCAGCCTCACACTTGGGTCTGAGCCGATAGCAGAGGAGAAATTAGTAAAAAGGAAAAGGAGGGGGTGGCAGGACCGTTATGCGGAGGCAGCCTCACACTTGGGTCTGTGCCGATAGCAGAGGAGAAATTAGTAAAAGGGAAAAGGAAGGGGTGGCATGACCGTTTGGAGGCAGCCTCACACTTGGGTCTGTGCCGATAGCAGAGGAGAAATTAGTAAAAGGAAAAGGAGGTGGCATGACCGTTTGCGAGGCAGCCTCACACTTGGGTCTGTGCCGATAGCAGAGGAGAAATTAGTAAAAGGAAAAGGAAGGGGTGGCATGACCGTTTGCGGAGGCAGCCTCACACTTGGGTCTGTGCCGATAGCAGAGGAGAAATTAGTTAGAGGGAAAAAGAGGGGGCGGGCCGTATGGAGGCAGCCTCACACTTGGGTCTTTGCCGATAGCAGAGGAGAAATTAGTTAGAGGGGAAAGAGGGGAGAGGGAGGGGGTGGAAGAGGAGGGGAGGGGAAAGAGGGGGTAATAGTGGCATTTGCACGTAGCCTCAAATTTGTATTTAACGTTATTCCATGGCTAGATGGACTTAACTGGGGTTTAAAGACAGGAGGAACTGACATATACTCATATACATATACTGATATACTCACCTGTGGCAGGAGGAAAGGTAACAGTCACAGTTAGAGAGGCCGCAAAATGATCGCGGGCGACCGCGGAATTAATGTTTGCGGCCGCGATAGACGGCCGGCCGCATGATCGGCGGACGAGGAAGCTGTGGCGGCTGCGGCTGGCTGGAACTGTAGCGGGATGGAGGAAAACAGTGCGGATCGTAAAGATGCATGCGCTGAGGCTTGCGTGGTGCTTGGAGGACACTGGGTGTTTTGGTGAGAGCGCACGAGCAGATTGTGAAGTTGCGCTTTTGAGTTCCTCCGGGAGAAATTGATACCCGCGTTGGATAACGCTTGCCTGAGCGCGTTGACGGTCCATTTCTTGACGGGAGGGACTGAAGGGCTCGCTGCAGATGATGCTGATGATGATGAAGGACGAGATGAATCACGAGGATCTATCCAAATTTTGGTTCGTGGAGCGAGGAGACCGGCGACCTGGACGATCAACAGGTGAAATGTGCAGTGAAGGAGAATCCAAACTGTTGGGAGAAGAGCGTGCAGGTGTTTCTGGCACGTTAAAAAGTTCGTCGTCTGAAGGAAACAATTCGATTTCCTGGAAGTCAGTCATGATGCGGTTTGGGCGGGTCAAATGCTGCAAGAACTAACAATGGGAAGAGGTAGGCTGCTGGTTTTATACCTTGGTATTAATTGGAAGATTAGATGGGCGTACTTCCTCCCGAAATTACGTTTATTAACTTCACTTAAAGCACATTTACTTGTCAACTTGTATCTGTCATGTGTTTTTAAGCTGTAAGAAAGCAACATCAGAATCTCTCCACATTCTCCTGTTTGGGAATCACTGTCTCCAAGAACCAACAGATTAAAGGTCCAGATCACCCAAAAATGAAAACTCATCATCATTCACTCGCCCGTTTGAAACCACTTTGACTTCTTTTCTTCTGCAGAACACAAAAGAGAATATTCTGAAGAACATTGGGAACAGTTGAACTGATATTAGTGCCACTCACTTCCACTGAACAAAAAACAGAATCGAACACAAATGTTTCAAAATATGATCCACAGAAGAATGAGCCACACAACTCTGAAACAACATGAGGGCGACAGAAATGAATGAACGATCTCTTTAAAATAGACTCAGAAAAGCATAATGATTTTCTTTATTGTATTTAGCAAAATATAGAGCAATGATTAACAGTTTAGAGAATCTGAGATAAAGAACTAATAAATATTATATTATCGCTCTATATCAGTAATATTGTGAACAATTATTGCCTTTTAAAATAACAATTTTCTATTGTAATATGTTTTAAATGTAATTTATTCCTGTGATCAAATCTGAATTTATCATCATTCCTCCAGTCTTCAGTGTCACACGATCCTTCAGGAATCATTCTCATATGAGGATTTGATGCTCATGAAACATTTATGATTATTATCAGAGTTGAAAACAGTTGTGTTGATTATTTCAGGATTCTTTGATGAATAGATTTTTAAAAGATCAGATTTATTCTGCAATAGAAGTCGTTGGGTAAAGTCTCTTTTTCCTGAAAGTGTGTTTTAAAGCAGAGCTCTTGTGTTTGGAGTCTCACGTCATAATGTCTGAACCTTCATCTCGATTTAATATCAGAGTCATCACTTCATTCTGTACAATTATGAACACACAGATGATTATGTTGTCTATACCGTGGAATAAATAATCAATGTAAAAATGAAACAAACCGGGTCAGTATTAGAGAATATTAAGACTGTTCAGAAAAATGTGCCAAAGCAATTGAGAAAAACTGTAATAGTTTGAACATTTTAGGAATTTTGATCATTTAAAACCATTTAGCAATACTACAAAATGTATAGACACTATATGAAGAACATCCACAGGTTTTCTCGTTTTCCAGAAAAAAATCGTTGTGACATATTTCACAATATGTGTGTGTGTGTGTGTGTGTGTGTGTGTGTGTGTGTGTGTGTGTGTGTGTGTGTGTGTGTGTGTGTGTGTGTGTGTGTCAAGGCGTCATTCGTAAATTCAGCATATTATTATGAAAAAATAGTGTGTTTGGAAGAGGTAGCCTAATTGTGAAATATATTACAAAATAAATGTTGTAATTTTACAAAATAAATAGATAGGCTACAATTATTTATTTCATTAATTAATAATTATTAAAATCAATTAGTTAATTATGAAATTAATTATTTCAGAATAATCTGGTACATTTAATAGTTGTTTTATTGAATTCGTTATTTATTGAATTATTTCATTTGGAGTCATTTGTTCCTCCATACTTTCCGTTCTGTATATGAATAAATAAAATGAATGTCATACAATCACGAGTTCATGGTCAGGAGAAACTTGGCACATAAAATCACAGACATGACACAATAATTGTATAAAATGGCCTACAGATTCTTTTAAGCTAATATGATTTATCAAACAAGTTAGTAAAATAACGCGGGTTGAATCCGAAAAGCTCTAAACAAACTTTTTTCTTAACCTATTGTTCAGACGGCATATATAGATCATTAAAAAGGTTAAAGGCTTACACAAATAAAAAGTTTAGGTTACAGCTGAGAGAAAACAATACAAGCGATCTGATGTTTTTGTTTTGATAAATGCGTTCTCGGCCATGACCAGGGCTGCGTTTCCAGATAACGATGGATCTTTGCACTTAAGAGCGTTTTCTACGAACGATATTACGAAAGTTCGTGTTGCTTTCAAGTGCGTTTGACAAACACGCAATTAACACGATCGCACGCAGCTCTGCTTTAAGAGTCGCTGTCCGTTTGCCAAGTGATGAAATGTCACCTTATAGAAGGGCTCGCAGTTGCAGCACACACTTGTATTTCAAAATGTTTAGCCTAATTATCATTTGCTACGAGGTCAAAAATCTATATAAGAAAAAAAAAATACAAATAAAAAATTTTAAAAAAATTCAAAAAGAGGAAACTAGTGTTATTTTACAGGTGGAGCTAAACAAACATAATTTTCAGCAGGTTTATGGCAGTCATATCAATAGACAAAAACAAGAAATCTGTGAGGATATTGCTATAAAGGCATTCAAATCAGGGAAGGAGGTCAGGAAGAAGTGGCAGGACTGCAAGCCTCAAGAATACCACAGAGGTTAACAATTAATAAAACTGGTGCATTGTGGGCCCAATGACTCCCCCCTTCTTACACTGGAAGAAGAAAAGGCACTGTCAATACTTGGCCTCAGATGGGATTTGTGGTGGTATTGACCTCCATAGAGGAGTCGGGCCTGAACCTGAACCAGGTCCATCATGCTCTCAGGAGCAATCGGGTTCACTTCCTATTGGCAGACACCTACCATCTCCCAGTCCTCACAACAGCCTATAATACAGTAGAAGTATTATTGTTTCACATTTAAATGGCTATTTGTAGAACTGAAAATAAGCATATACTCCCTATGAATGTCCATATACAGCAGTGCACCTTTTCATTCCTTAATTTATTCAGTCTCCATGTAGTTTTTATTTTATTTCTTTATTGAATTATTCCAAATGAATTTAATCAAACAAAAAACAAGTAAAATGCATAATACATAAAAACAATTCGACAGGAGTAAAGTTTGGGTGCAATTCTCCGGTTGTCCTGCAGGTGACCTCATAGCTCTGTCTCCTACGAGCACTTAGGGATTTACGATTACTCCAGAGCACTCAAGTAGATCTACGATCATTTTCAAGTGCTACTTAAAGCTACACTGTGTGATATTTCACCCATCTAGCGGTGAAAAGGTATATGACCATCCAGTGAATATTAGTTTCTGTTCCTCTCAATTCCGATTTCGTTTTAACTCCTACGGTGGCTGATTTAGTCCAAGATTAATATGGCTTCCAGTTCGATCAAGTGATGAGGTTACTTTAGAAAACTATTATAATTTGCAGTTATTTAATTTGTCAGTTAACATGTAGGTTATGACATCTATTTAAAATGAATAGGCCTAATAGTTTTTCCTTTTCGTTATTTTTTACCATTTCAATGCTAACATCAGCGATCAGGTTCCCAGACGAATGCAGGCTAATCTTAGTAAAGTAACTTTTATCGGTGCTATCGTTATTCTGTATATTGTACGACATCACTAGCGTAAGGCAAAGTTTACATTGTAGGCTATATCAGTCTCAAGCAACCCCCCTCTTCACATTCGACACAGTGCCATCGAGTGTTAAAACGCCGTTAAAAAGGCGAAGCTTGAATTTACGGCTATGTCCCTCTTTGGCTACTGTACTTTCTAGATGGAGGGGCAATATGGCGACGCGCATTTGAACCCCTCACCCGCATGTTTTTCAAAGGCATATTATACACTTATGAGAATACTTTATTACTTGAAAGAAGTAAATATACATTAATGAGCACATATTTTCGAGTGTTTTTAGCTAAGAATAAACTAAAAAAGTTACACAGTGTAGCTTTAAGAAGGTTAAGCAACCTCCTAAGGTATAGTTTTGGAGTGCCTAGAAATGTAATACCATTAAGTTATAGCCTACCTTTAGAGTCCTCGTAGAGCGCAGCCCAGATTATTTTGCACTCCCCTCCAAAAATGTCTTCTTTTTTATTTTATTTTAAGGTAGTATTTTGTTTATTAAATAAAAAGTTTTTAATTTCAAAAGCATTTCTAAATTCAGTTCATATTTCCAACAAACAAAATTCCAAGCCAAAATAACAAAGTGGTAAAAAAAAACTTGCTGTTTCAGCTGTCATAAAGAAAAACATGCTGGCTTTTGGCATGATAGGATGCAATATGCCTGGAGACATGGTGGGGTCAGACATGATTTTGACCACTTCATTTAGTTTTGTTTCATAAAAAGTCTTTATTTAAAGTGAATTTCGTTTTCTATAAATTGTATTTTAATTTTGATCAATGTTTCACCAACTAATTATTTACCTGGTACTATGCCAATGTGTAATATTTCTTACTTTCCCTGTTGACTTTGAAACAGAGCTAGTAGACTGGCATCAATTATATGCATTTGTGGTGAAATTACAAGATTTTCGCTCAATACATGTTTATTTTAATGCAAACAATGCTCTGTCACTTTATTTCAGCGCGTGCAGCACAGCAAAAAATAGACTCACTGCACTGCTGTATGCACCACTCCCACATCGGCGTGTGAAAGCTTTCATCGGTTAACCTGGGTACGAAAAAAAAATGCACTGCATACTGCAAACGGAGTAGCCTAGGCTAATTTTTGGGTGGGACACATGCAGCATTTTCCAATATTGAGGGGTACACATCCCCCAACCTTATTGTAGCCTTAATAATAATAATAATAATAATAATAATAATAATAATAATAATAATAATAATATATATAGGCCTATGGACATTTTTTAACAACCAATAATTTCATTCGATCTTTGAAGTAGACTATTAGATAGAGATAGCTTCGATATTTGATCAGTATGATACTTGGATAGACACTTTACTATTCTGAAGGAAAAAACGAGATACAAACCTGACTTTTCTGAAATTCAAAACAAAATATGAATGCATTCGTAATTTCCATTTCTGAATGTAGCTGCTATATGGTCACATGCATTAAACTCAAAAATAGCCTATCATGTTGTTCCCGAACATGACCCCTTCTGAACACTTGGTCATGCGTTTATTTATTTATGTTTATTATTATTATTTTAAATAACATATAGGCCTAAATAGAATTTATCAGAAACAAATCTACAGCTGAACCGCATTGTTTTTGATTGAGTGTATTTGAAGGAATCAAGTACCTCACTCATTAAGACACTGACATGCTGCCCCTGCTGTCTGTTTTAGTTTCATATGTATCACTTCATGCCATATATTTGGATTAACGTGATGTTCATACATTTAATAAAGTTGCCCCTGGGCATGAGTTTATGGAAGTAGCAGGCTAAAGACTACCACCGCTTAAAAAACAAATTGTCTCTGTTGGTGTCAGTGTTGTTTTGGAAGTTACATTAAAATGCAATGGTCTGGGCCGGGTTTCCTAATACGATGTATTTTAGCTCTAAAGAGCGCATTCTACGATCACTCGCAGCAATTCCACGTGCGTTTCCCAAAAATGTACTGAACATGAACGCGCGAGAACGCGCTCTAACGTGCTTCTTAAGAGTCGCTGTCCATTTGCGAAGAGCTGAAATATAAGCTTATGGAATCGTTTCCTGTGAACGTTTCACCTAATAATTGTCATCTGATGTGGATTAGCAATCAAAACACGTGTATATAAAGCAATACCTACAGGCTGAGGCACTGACAAAATGGCTGAACAAAAAAACAAAACAAGAAAAGATACCTTTCAAAAAGACGAAATAAATATCCTTTTAGAGGTGGTGGAGGAGGAGGAGGCTGACGAAGATGGCATGGGACCACATGCTGGCCAACCAAGAAATGTTCAATACATGGCTGGTTTTCGTGCAGGTCAGCAAGTCATTTACAGTTTGTTTTTTAAGTTTCTTTCTATTTTTCCCAGTCTTTGAATTATATTTTCTACATTACATTACATTACTTTTTTTTTTTTTGCTGTCATTTAATTCAGATGTGTATTTTATATTTTTTTTGTTTGTTACCTGCCCTCATAAAAAAAAAGTACAATAAAGTACAATCAAAACCTTATAGTATTATCACAATGCACTTTAAAGGGGCACTTTACAATCACAAGTTAAAGGTGTAATTTGCCGGTTGTCCTGCAGGTGACCTCATAACTCTTCTTACGATACACTTTGAGCTTTACGATTACTCCAGAGCACTCGTAGATCTACGATCATTTTCAAGTGCTACTTAAGTTATGATGCTTTTGGGAAACAGACCTTAATATTAAGATCACTTGTAATATTAATGATCAACTTTGGCTTACGGTGCTTTTGGGAAACGCAGCCCTGGTATCAGCGTCAGTCGGCTGTACTTATTGTATTTCGGCCACACCACAAGGTGTCACTGTGGCCTCATTACCCTACGCACGAATACATGTTGGAAGAAATAAATGCATTAATAAATAAATGAATAAATAAATATAGAAATAAATATAGAAATAAATAAATAAATAAATGTAGAAATGAATAAATGAGGAAATAAATAAATATAGAAATAAATAAATGTATAAATAGATAAAAGCATAAATATATATGGAAATAAATAAATAACTCCATAAATATGGAAATAAATGTATAAATAATTAATCTTTTTTTTTTTTTTTTTTTGCTTTTCTATGTATATTTATTTATATATTTATTAATTTATTTTTGCTTTACATTTCTTTGTATATTTATTTATATATTTATTTATTTATTTTTAATATTGGCAGCCCTGACATTCCATACAGGCCTACTGTGGCACCTGCTCTTCGCTGTCTAGCGCAGCTTCACCACACAGGTTCAATCCACACATCTAAATAAAACAGGCCGGGTGCAATATTTAATATTTCTGATATGATTTTGTTTTGTGAAACGCATTAAGTTGAACCGCTATGTAGGCTACAGTTGAAGAAGCGGTCGCCTGTTGAACAGACCTGCTGGCCTGGGGAACGACATATGACGTCACACTCTCAGATTAACTTGACCAATCGGCGGAAAGGGGCGTCTCATGACCGCCCACATGTGAAAAACTAATATTAAAGTTATTAATCCCTTTCGTTTTTGTTTTTCCGTTTTTCGCATCTGCTTATTTCATTTCAAATTTGAAAACCAACTATCAAAACATGTGCAAATGAATTTGTTAACCACCGATTAGTTAACCACCAACGAAAAACGAGAAATCTAGCCGAAATCTAATTTTCCGTGCAATAATCTAAAGAAAAAAAGAATAACCAAGCCATCTTCTCTTTTCTCGTTATTCCATTTCAAGTAAGAAATGAAATGATCAGATGATACCCGGACCCAACAGGTTTGATTTGGAAAATGGATTTCACATTTTTCACTTTCGTTTTTTCTTCTTCTTTTGTATGATAAAAAATATATTTATGTTCAGTTATTTCAGCAAATATTTTTAGCAAAGTGAATCTGGTGGTGTTCACATCTTGACATAAACACACTGACACAGGCACTGAGGGTTTGAATATTGAGTTTAATATTGAGGAATGACACAGTTTACAGTAGTTCCTCTATACAGTATGGCTGCTCATGGTGTGTGTCTGTTATTAGAAAAGAGGGTACACGACTCTAGTCACAGACATTTCTTCAGTGGCGGCGATCATTACACATATCTTTGCAGTAAGAAACACATCTCCATCGACGCGCACCTGAGAGAGAGAGAGAGAGAGAGAGAGAGAGAGAGAGAGAGAGAGAGAGAGAGAGAGAGAGAGCAGAGAGAGACAGAGAGAGAGAGAGAGAGAGAGAGAGAGAGAGAGAGAGAGAGAGAGAGAGAGAGAGAGAGAGAGAGAGAGAGAGATTTAATATGCACAAACATTTTTCAAGTTCACAAATGACAAATATCTAAAGCAACAAGTGATAAAACTGATCTTTTCCAGTGAACTCCATTCACACTGACAGAGATGTGAAATTTTCCATGACAGGCAACATGAGGTTTTCAGAGTAGATTTGTGTGTCCAGAAACGCTTCTTGAGAAAGATCTTATGCGCCAGAGGAACAAGAGCGCAGACATCTCCTCTGTTTTTGCCGAAGCTCTGTATATTTCTATGGCATCAATGTCGAAGTGTAATTAGCTGTTGAAGTGGATTTTTAATGAAAGTTATCGTGAGCATTGCAGTGTTGTATCAGCTGTTTGACTATTGATTGTTGGTATCATGCTGAGTATGTATGACTTTGTATAATAATACACTCATAACTCATAAGCGTAATTGTTGTTGGTGATCCCGTTTTGTTATGTTACATTGAACAAAAGTCTAAGAGATAGGTGTTATAAATTCACAAGCTCAAAATACATAAACCTCTCGTTTACCTTGACCACATATTCTGTTGCTCCGCACCGACCCAGACAGGCAAAGACTAAAGGAGTGTAAACCGTAAAACCGGTTCCAGCCAATTTCTCTATGTCTGGCTTCACCTAGAAAAACATTTTATGTTAATCTATATTATTATTATTTATTAGTTTATATATTATTAGTTTAGATATCAGAAAACACATTTAAAAGAATTGACTTTAAGTGAAACGTAAAGTCCAGTTTTCTTAAAAATTACAACAAATATTTCCCAAACACATTTTACAGCACCAAAATAGATCATTTTACTAGGCTGCGTTTGAACAAAAACTGCATTTACTTCATGAGTGATTTTCTGTCTCTTACCTGAGAGCAGATCTTCTTCATCTTTTCAGTGACAGGCTCCAGTGGGGTCCATTCTCCAATTTCTGACATTGCTGCAGTGCTGGTGATCAGAGTCTGGCTGAAATAAACTGTATTATCAGGCAGTCTGTCTCTCAGATTGATTCTGATCCACTATTTATGCTGCCAGAATCATGACGTGAGTCTTCACTGGAATTACATGTGATGTCATCAAAGGGCCTGAATTAATAAATAGTGGGTGTTTCGGTTTGGGGTGTTGTGTGATATTCAGTTCCAGGGAAAAACTTCCAGTGGGTGAAGAATAATATTCATGATATTTCTCCAATTATGGGTGTGTGTCATTGATACAATGAGCAAACAAATGGAAGTGAAGATATAAATCAAATCGCAACTTTAATGGGTTATTTCCAAAAGGAAATGAAGTTTTGATGTTAAGCATTAACTACAACAGTTCACATTTTGTAATATTACAAATAATATTCAGTTTTGTAATATGATAAATCCTCTAAGCTATATTTCCTGATTGATTACAGGCGTTCAGATAAATGAGGACACGGCAGAGCAAACAATGAGTGAATAACCTCTGCCACTTCAGGCTAATACAGTTTTTACTCTTTGATGACTTTAGCTTTATTTCATTTATGAGGCTTTGAATGTAATTTGAATAGTTTGATTATCTGTCATTACAGATTATTACAATACTGCAGTGTGTCAACAACAATAATGCCTGAAATAAACCTCTGATGAATCTGTGGTCTATAATGAAATGGTGAGAGTATTCTGTCATTCCTGATTTCCTGGTTATTTTGTATCCGGTGTTTAAGGCTCAAGTTCCCTTAACACCAAACCTCACCTCACTGTCTCCTCATGAGACTGGAGAATTATCATTAAAGCACATTTACTTGTCAACTTGTATCTGTCATGTGTTTTTAAGATGTAGAATCTCTCCACATTCTCCTGTTTGGGAATCACTGTCTCCAAGAACCAACAGATTAAAGGTCCAGATCACCCAACCCGATCTCACGGCAATTCGTACATATTTTACGAGGTGGCTAATTCGTACGAATTTGTACGACCTCACTCGTACGAATTCATACGATTTTTAGTCAATCGTACATATTTGACGAGTTGGCAAATTCGTATGAATTCATACGAATGACCTACCTCAACCCCGCCCCTAAACCTACCCATCACTGGGGTTTAGGCAAAACGTACGAATTCATACGAGTGAGGTCGTACAAATTTGTACGAAATAGCCACCTCGTAAAATATGTACGAATTGGTCGTGAGATAGCGTTGGATCACCCAAAAATGAAAACTCATCATCATTCACTCGCCCGTTTGAAACCACTTTGACTTCTGTTCTTCTGCAGAACACAAAAGAGAATATTCTGAAGAACATTGGGAACAGCTGAACCGATATTAGTGCCACTCACTTCCACTGAACAAAAAACAGAATCGAAATTGTAAGAGCCACTTAAGTACTAGTTCACTTGACATAATAATTTACTTTAAAAAGATAAAACAAAACTATTTCATTAAAACTAATAAGAAATATATTGGTTTAAAATTCATTATTTAGTAATGTTTAGATCTGATAACATTTCAGTATTTTGAGCTTCCAATCTGATAGCACTACGTCATAGCGTATGCGATTGGATGTAGTTAGTTTAGTTTTGAAGTTGGAGACGTTTGGAAGCAACACAGTTTTTTGACCGTGCGAACTATGTCTATGTATACTTTAATGTTTTGGAAGTAAACAGTTGAAAAGAAGACAGTTTGTTTGTTCGTGTTTCAAATACTCGTTGTAGATAGACTGACTTCAAAAGGTGGTACAGAAGAATTAAAAGCAACTAGGTGCCACAACATAAGTCAAAAAACTTGCTAATACAAAGCTACGCTGTATTACCTGGATAAAGAAGAGGACGTGGCTAGCTTGTTGGTTGAGGAAGAATCAGATCGGACTTTAGCGCCGCAAACAAGCGACAGAGAGCGCTACGCGGACCGCCACGAGCCCGGAGTTTCGCCGCGGTTGAGTGACGCTGCGCACTGAAGTGTGGACCTTTTTCTTCAGAAGACGGAGACAGACGAATACGGTAACGAAAAGCTTATTTGTGTGGATTGTCAAGGAAATACGCGATACGGACGCATGAAGATAATGAGTGAGTTTGGAAGAGAACGAAAATAGGTCTACTTCTCCTGCAAAACGAATGCTGATAACAAGCTCTGATTCAGTCAATGTGGAGTTATGGTGATCTTTAAGAAGTTGTTTTGCACTCGGTTTATTAAGAAAAGTACATTTGAAGA
This sequence comes from Gobiocypris rarus, assembly GCA_023029165.1. Classification (NCBI taxonomy): domain Eukaryota; kingdom Metazoa; phylum Chordata; class Actinopteri; order Cypriniformes; family Gobionidae; genus Gobiocypris; species Gobiocypris rarus. The sequence goes on from CM040916.1 coordinate 51,297,964, forward strand.
AAGTGCTTTAAACGTTTGCATACAATTAGAGCATTAACTCTGCAACTTGTAAGATGGCTGAGGAAGATGAACATAGATGTATCGAGGATACAATGCAACAGGGAAGGTCACATAAGCTGACAGAGAAGGCATTAGAGGAGAGATTGCAGAGGTGCATTGCACAGAGAAGAAGAGCATTAGGAACTCTAACAAGCAAAAGAAAAGAGTTAGAGACAATGATGAGTGATGTTCAAAATTTCCAAAGGGTGAAAAATATGATGGAAAATGATTTTGCAACATCATTAAAGGAGTTTAACCGTCTCAATAACGGTTGCAAATCTTTTGACTGAAGATGAAAAAAGCCATGATCAAGAGAACTGGTTTGAACCAAAAATGGCAACAATTAGAGGATTTATGAAAACAACTAAAATGTGGATTGCAGCTGAGCATAGACCCATACTGCCAGTGGAAATGGTACTGCAAGAAGAAAATAATGCAGATGATTATCTGCAAGAAACTGTCAAACCAAATGACAGCGTTTCACAGGTGGGGGTCAGCGATGTTAGCCATGTCAGCCCACGTGGATCACGAGTAAGTCGCACCTCAGCTGCTTCACGGGTATCGTCAACAAGAGCTAGACAGGAAGCAGAACATGCAGCCCTTCTGGAACGTGCTGCAGCGCTAAAGAAAATGCAACAGCTTGAGTTTGAAGCAGCTAGAATCAAAGCGGAAAAAGAAGAATTAGAGCTGGAAACTGCATTAGCTGAGAGTAAAGCAAAAATAAGAGTGCTTAAAGAATATGAAAGATCTGGAGATGGGTTTAGCAGCTACGCGGCAATGCAAAAGCCACAAGATGGGCACGGAAAGAAAGAACTAGCATTATGCTTCCACAGCAAATTAATGCGAGCAATATTCAACCACAAACACTGCACTCCCGGATACAACAACAATTTCAACCGGTCTCCAATTATGTGCCTAATGCTCTACCTAACAGAGGTGATGACATACTAGCAGTTATGCAAAACAGAATGTAATCACTGAGCTACTTGTAAACAACACCAGCTATCTCATCTACCAACAAAGGACATTCCTGTGTTCAAGGGTGATGCGCTACAATACAAATCGTTCATGAGGGCATTTGAGCATGCAATAGAGCAGAAAACTAGCAATGATCAAGACAAATTGTACTTCTTGGAACAGTTTACGGCCGGTGAACCTCAAGAGCTTGTTCGCAGCTGTGCTCATATGACACCTAACAAAGGCTACTGCAGGCTAAGCAACTACTTCATAAGCACTATGGGGATGAATTACGGATTGCCAGCGCATACTGACAAAGCACTCAAATGGCCTCAAGTGAAGTCTGATGATGGGAAAGCATTGAGCGCATACGCAATGTTTTTGATTGGATGTCGCAATACAATGGCAGACATTGAGTTTTTAGAGGAGATGGACAATCCAACCAACTTACGGACAGTGGTGTCTAAGCTACCATACAAATTGAAGGAACGTTGGCGTGCTGAAGCTTATGATATGAAAGAGCGGCGAGGCAGGAGAGCAAAGTTTATGGATTTGGTGAGCTACATAGACCACCAAGCTAGAATAGTGATGGATCCTCTCTTTGGTAATATTTCAGACAGCCGCCCAATCCCAAGTGGAAAGAATGATCAAAAGGAAAAGCATTATGGAAGAAAGGAGGTCCGTGGAAGCAGTTTTGCAATCAGTGTTTCCACCGAAGGCAAAGGGCCTCAAAAAACGCATGTTAAGCCAGCAAACACAAGTAAAACTGTGAGTGCTTTTGAGAAGCCGTGTTTGTACTGCCAACAATCTCACACTCTTGCTTCATGCAGCAAAATCAAACACCAACCACATAAAGAGCGTGTGGATTTCTTAAAATTGAAGGGCTTGTGTTTTGGATGTTTAGTTCCGGTCATCTTAGCAAATTCTGCAAAAGAAGAATTGAGTGTAAGGAGTGTGGTTTAAAGCATCCGGACATTTTGCATATAATAGAAGAAGAAGATTCTGTGTCACCTGAGAAGAAAGATGGTCATCATGGATGTGAAGTATCGTGTGCTCAATGTTCTATTCTGCGAGTCCTGCAGCCTCACGGGGCCGGAGAAATGGAATGTGTGCTGTCAATAGTACCGTGAAGATCAAGTAAAAAGGAGTAACAAGTGTGTGGAAACATACGCCTTTCTGGACCCGGGAAGCACAGCAACGTTCTGCACAGAAGACCTACAAAGGAAACTAAACGTTAAAGGGAAGTCAACACGAATACTTCTTAGCACCATGGGTCAAGACAAACCTGGAGAACAGAAGCTCATGAACAGTTTCGTAATATCAGACCTGGAAGTGTGCGGCCTGGAAGACACCAAGTTCATTGAATTATCTAAGGTGTTCACTCATAGCAGCATACCTGTTCGCACTGAGAACATACCTAAACAGTCAGATATCCAGAAGTGGTCTTATCTCAATGAAGTACGTTTGCCAGAGATAGAAGCGGATGTAGGCCTGCTTATTGGAGCTAACTGTTCAAGAGCAATGGAGCCATGGCGAGTTATTAATGCTGAGGATGGAGGCCCTTATGCCGTGAAGACTGCCGTTGGCTGGGTTGTGAATGGGCCCATAAGAAAGGAATTGGAAGATGTAACGAATGAAATGCCTACCTTTTCAGTAAACAGAATTTCTGTGATGGAAATTGAGAAGTTGTTAGTCCAACAGTATAACAATGATTTTCCAGAGCGTAACTACGATGACCAAGAGGAGATGTCTCATGAAGACAAACAGTTTTTGAAGTCTGTGCAGAAAACGACTGTGTTTGAGAACGGGCATTACAGCATTGGACTGCCACTCAGGAATGAGAAGCTCCAAATGCCTAATAACCGTTGTGTGGCGGAACAGCGCATAGCCTGTTTGCTTAGAAAGTTCAAGAAGAATCCTGAATTCTATGAAGAGTACAAGATCTTTATGGAGACCATCATTGACAAAGGCTACGCTGTCAAGGTTCCAGTTCAACAGCTGAACCGTGATGACAACAGGCTGTTTTACATACCACATCACGGGGTGTATCACCCAAAGAAAAGAAAGTTGCGGGTGGTCTTCGACTGCACAGCTTCATTTCAAGATAGGTCTCTGAATAGTGAACTGCTCCAAGGACCCGACTTGAACAACACGTTAGTTGGTGTGCTTTTAAGATTTCTTGTGGAGCCAGTAGCTATAATGGCGGACATCGAGTCGATGTTTTATCAGGTCAAGGTACCGGAGCGTGACACAGACCTACTCTTTCTTTGGTGGCCCAACGGCAAGTTGAATGAACCTATGGAGGAATTACGAATGACTGTGCACCTCTTCGGAGCCACTTCTTCACCAAGTGTTGCCTCATATGCACTGAAAAGAACTGCTGAGGATCACAAAGCTGATGTATCTCCAGAAGCCGTCCAGACAGTTCTTCACAACTTCTATGTAGATGACTGTTTGAAGAGTGTAGCTAAACAAGAAGATGCGGTGACCTTGGCTAAAAGATCTTCGTACTTTGTGTGCCAGCGGAGGCTTTGCTTTAACAAAGTGGATGAGCAATAGCAGGAAGGTATTAATGTCAATCCCTGAAGTACATAGAGCTAGCAAAGTGAAAGACCTGGATTTAAGACATGACGCTTTGCCAGTTGAGAGGACCCTTGGTGTACAGTGGGACACAGAAACTGATACTTTCACCTACAGTATGAAGCTGCAAGACAAGCCAGTTACCAGAAGAGGCATTTTATCAGTTGTGAATTCCATCTATGACCCCCTTGGATTTCTGGCTCCGGTCATCTTGCCCGCTAAACTTCTGCTGAAAGATCTTTGTAAAGAACGGTACGGATGGGACGAGAACATTGACGGAAAACATGCTGAAGTCTGGAAAAGATGGACCAAAGATGTTCGTCATCTCTCTACCTTCCATGTAAACAGGTGTTTGAAACCTACTGATTTTGGATGCACTGCAGTGGCACAATTACATCATTTTTCAGATGCTTCCGAGTCCGCATATGGCACTGTGTCTTATCTGCTGCAAGAGAATAGCCATGGTGAGAAGTGTTGTGCATTCCTCGTGGGGAAGTCAAGAGTGGCTCCACTCAAACTGGTCACCATTCCCAGACTTGAGTTGACAGCAGCAGTTGTCGCTGTTAAAATAGATAAGATGTTACATCAAGAGCTTCAAGTTCCACTGCAACAATCTATTTTCTGGACAGACAGCACCACAGTGCTCAGATATATTGACAGTGAAACTGCTCGTTTCAAAACCTTCGAACAGAATCTCGTTGATCCGAGAAGCAACCAAGCCATCGCAATGGAAGTACGTCAGAACAACAGAAAATCCTGCAGATCAAGCCAGCAGGGGACTGAACGCTAAGAGTTTGGTGCAAGGAGGAACCTGGATCAATGGGCCAGACTTATTGCTGAACAATGAATGTGACTGGTCGGAACAGCCTGTGCGAAGGAAAGAAAGCCTTCAAAATGATCTGGAAGTCAAGAATGGAGCTACAGTCAACATGATCAAAGCTGAAGAAAACATAGAACCAATCGACAAACTGATCAACTATTACTCGGACTGGCATAAATTAAAAAGGTCAGTGGCCTGGATTTTAAAGCTGAGGGAAAATCTGTGGAAATTGAAAGAGAAAAGAAAGGAATTATCAACAATGATCAGACAAGCTGAAAAGAACCCTGAAAAGGAAAGATCAAAGTTAGAACAACAAATGAAAGAATTCAAAGCAACAGAAAAGAAATCACTTACCTTGGATGATTTGGTTGCAGCAGAATCTGAAATAATCAAATTCAGTCAAAGACAACAGTTTGGAGAAGAAATAAAAGTACTGGAGAAAGGTAAACAGCTCAGTCGCAGCAGTCAGCTGTTTAAATTGGATCCGATTCTTCAAGATGGCACGTTAAGGGTAGGCGGAAGACTCAACAAGTCTGCCATGCCAGAAAATGCTAAACATCCAGCAATTCTTTCAAAGCACAGCAGAGTTGCTACATTGATTTTGAGAGACATACACCAAAGGACAGGACACTGTGGACGCAGCTATGTCTTAGCACAATTGAGATGCAGGTATTGGATTCCACAAGCCAATTCTGCCATTCGAAGATAATCAACAAATGTACAGTGTGCCGTAGAAATAATGGAAAGATTGGTGAGCAAAAGATGGCAGACCTGCCTGAAGATAGGCTTTTGCCAAACAAGCCTCCTTTCACAAATACCGGAGTTGATTTCTTCGGGCGTTTGATGTCAAGCGGGCCGCAGTACAGTCAAAAGGTGCGGTGTGATGTTCACTTGCCTCACTCTCAGAGCGGTGCACATTGAAGTTGCAGATAGCTTAGACACAGACTCCTGCATTAATGCTATCCGTCGCTTTATGTGCAGGAGAGGTCAAGTTACCATCATGCGTTCTGACAATGGCACAAATTTTGTGGCTGAAAGAGAGTTGAGAGAAGCTATTCAACAATTGGATAACTACAAGATTGAAAAGGTCTTGCAACCAAATGGAATAAAGTGGATATTCAACAGCCCAGCCGCGCACCAAGGTGGGGTTTGGGAAAGACAAATTCGGACTGCGAAGAATCCTTAACTCCCTTTTGAAAGAGCAAGCAGTGAACGAGGATTGTCTTCTGACAATAATGTGCGAGATAGAAAGCATTATCAATGGCAGACCACTTACAACTGTTTCAGATGATGTGAACGACGTAGAACCTCTAACACCCAATCACTTATTGCTGTTGAAATCTTAGCCCAACATGCCTCCAGGGATTTTCAGCGAAGATGACATGTACACAAGAAAAAGATGGAAGCAGGTCCAGTATCTTGTGGATTTGTTTTGGACTAGATGGACACGTGAATACCTTTCACTTCTTCAGGAGCGCCAGAAATGGCTAAAGCCAAAAAGAAACTTCACTACAGGAGATGTTGTGCTACTAGTGGATAGTTCTTCCCAACGTAACTCTTGGCTTATGGGAAAAGTAGTTGAAACGTTGCCGGACTCTAATGGAGCAGTACGAAGAGTGAAGATAAAGACCAAGACCAACATTTTGGAAAGGCCTGTAAACAAACTGTGCTTATTGGAAGAGGCGACGCCAGAAGAGTGAAGAAAGATGAACAAAGTTGATAGTTTATGGACATTTAAAAATAGTTTGGCTCTCAGTGTTTAAGTTTATAATTGCTTAGTCCTCCTGCCTAACCAATTTGGGGCCGGATAATGTAAGAGCCACTTAAGTACTAGTTCACTTGACATAATAATTTACTTTAAAAAGATAAAACAAAACTATTTCATTAAAACTAATAAGAAATATATTGGTGTAAAATTCATTATTTAGTAATGTTTAGATCTGATAACATTTCAGTATTTTGAGCTTCCAATTTGATAGCACTACGTCATAGCGTATGCGATTGGATGTAGTTAGTTTAGTTTTGAAGTTGGAGACGTTTGGAAGCAACACAGTTTTTTGACCGTAACTATGTCTATGTATACTTTAATGTTTTGGAAGTAAACAGTTGAAAAGAAGACAGTTTGTTTGTTCGTGTTTCAAATACTCGTTGTAGATAGACTGACTTCAAAAGGTGGTACAGAAGAATTAAAAGCAACTAGGTGCCACAACAGAAATGTTTCAAAATATGATCCACAGAAGAATGAGCCACACAACTCTGAAACAACATGAGGGCGACAGAAATGAATGAACGATCCTTTAAAATAGACTCAGAAAAGCATAATGATTTTCTTTATTGTATTTAGCAAAATATAGAGCAATGATTAACAGTTTAGAGAATCTGAGATAAAGAACTAATAAATATTATATTATCGCTCTATATCAGTAATATTGTGAACAATTATTGCCTTTTAAAATAACTATTTTCTATTGTAATATGTTTTAAATGTAATTTATTCCTGTGATCAAATCTGAATTTATCATCATTCCTCCAGTCTTCAGTGTCACACGATCCTTCAGGAATCATTCTCATATGAGGATTTGATGCTCATGAAACATTTATGATTATTATCAGTGTTGAAAACAGTTGTGTTCATTATTTCAGGATTCTTTAATGAATAGAAGATTTTCAAAAGATCAGATTTATTCTGCAATAGAAGTCGTTGGGTAAAGTCTCTTTTTCCTGAAAGTGTGTTTTAAAGCAGAGCTCTTGTGTTTGGAGTCTCACGTCATAATGTCTGAACCTTCAGCTCGATTTAATATCAGAGTCATCACTTCATTCTGTACAATTATGAACACACAGATGATTATTTTGTTGATACCGTGGAATAAATAATCAATGTAAAAATGAAACAAACCGGCTCAGTATTAGAGAATATTAAGACTGTTCAGAAAAATGTGCCAAAGCAATTGAGAAAAACTGTAATAGTTTGAACATTTTAGGAATTTTGATCATTTAAAACCATTTAGCAATACTACAAATGTATAGACACTATATGAAGAACATCCACAGGTTTTCTCGTTTTCCAGAAAAATCGTTGTGACATATTTCACAATATGTGTAGTGTGTGTGTGTGTGTGTGTGTGTGTGTGTGTGTGTGTGTGTGTGTGTGTGTGTGTGTGTGTGTGTGTGTGTGTGTGTGTGTGTGTGTGTGTGTGTGTGTGGACTGGTAATCCCTACGGTATGGGGACAAAATGTCCCCACAAAGATGGCAATATCCAAATTTTTGTCCTTGTGGGGACATTTTTTGGTCCCCATGAGGAAAACATCTTATAAATCACACTAAGTGATGTTTTTGAAAAAGTAAAAATGCAGCATGTCTCCTGTGATGGGTAGGTTTAGGGGCAGGGGCAGTGTAGGGGGATAGAAAATACGGTTTGTACAGTATAAAATGCATTACGCCTATGGAATGTCCCCACAAAACATGGAAACACAACATGTGTGTGTGAGTGTGTGTGAGTGTGTGTGTGTGTGTGTGTGTGTGTGTGTGTGTGTGTGTGTGTGTGTGTGTGTGTGTGTGTGTGTGTGTGTGTGTGTGTGTGTGTGATCTGCTTCAGTGAAGTTCATCAGAAACTGTTAGAGATCCATCAGGCGTGTCTGTCAACCGGCAAATACAACTCATAGGAAAAATATAAAACTGAAGAAACTGACAAACTGAAAACAGCCGCCAGCAGTTCTGAACATAATCACAGACTTTACAGTTGTTGTTTTTTGTTCTAGGAACATTTTGTCCCAATCTTCAAGATTCATACAGATTCTGGTTTCTCACTCTTGGTATGTTCAGGTTATGTGACCTGAAGGATCTTTAATGTCCTTCCATGATGTGGTTTCTGAATATAACTTGCCTATATAAGCTGCAGATTCTCATAACTCACAGTAATAATACAGCTTTCTAATGTCCTGTCAGCATCTCAGGCTCTCCGTGGCAAAAACAGAGTCACACAAATACAAGAGTTACAGACAATAAACAACAAATAAAAAGAAAGAAAAGACAGCAGTTAATATTATACCAGATGTTTTACATTACATTATGATACAATTATAAAACCTTTTCTGGTTAAATCTCTCTAAACAAGTCTGACAAATAAAAACAACAAGTTTTATATTTTGTGAGATATAGAGATCAGGTCAGAATAAGTCCATTATGGGTAAACTTTTTTAAATTTTTAAACAGGCCCACATCTTTACAAAACCTTGAAAAAAACAGCATATTCCCAGATAAAACATCTGATTGGTGAAGTTTTAATTTTATTTTCATAAATTGTAAGAAAGAAGCATCTGTTTGTCAGAATCTGAGAGAGATATTTAATTTGCTTTTATTCTCATTTATTTGAATACATCTGACCTTCATTCAGCTGCTCTTCATGGACTGAATATGAAAGGCGGATATACTCTCAAGCCCAGATGAAATACTTTCAAAATGTACTAAATTACCCAAATTAATGTTTGATTGTGTGTATTGTATTAAAAGTCAAATGAATTTTATGTTCTCTTTAGAGTTTAAAAAAAACACCAGAGGAAAAAATACAAAGCATCAACATAAATAATGAGAGAATTAAATGACTTTGGTTTAGTGACATTAATGTTTTTATTGTTGCTGAGCTCCAGTTTTCCCTTTGGAGTCGTGTGTGTGGAGACCCTTCCTGATTATTTAGAGGTTGAACACATGAATGGTGTCAGAGTCACACACTTCAATGAAGAATGATCTCTTTTGACTCTACAGTTTCTATTGAAACAGAATTCAGTCCATGCTGGTGTTCTTCGTTATCTTGTTTCTTTGGTGAATTCTTAGTGTTTGACAGATTCTGTGATGAAGGAATGCTTAACGACTGAAACCTGTGGGAATCAGACAGAAGACAAGATAAGACCAGACTGAGATCACGTGACACAATCCAGTCGCCTCTGCTTCACTATTAGACATCCATCAGAGAGAAATATCAAGTGTCATGATGTACATTTATTCATGCTTTGGCATTATTTACACAAGCAAAGATAAAAATCTGCTGTGTGTGTGTGCGCGCGCGTCCTGGCTGCGTTATAGTGACAAAATGTCCCCACAAAGAGCCGTTATGACTTTTATTCACTAGGACATGAATTCTTCATATCAGAAATGGGATTTCCACCAGTAAAAATGTAAATTCTTGATATCAGCACTGATGCCATCACTCGCAGAATTATTGCTGTCTGTAATTGTATTTAGTGAAATGTCACCATACAGGCTAACATTAAAATTCAGTTGTTGATATCAGTAATTGATTTCTTATTGGTTGAAATTCGAATTTCAAATCTTACAGTGCAAATCTTATTTTTTTATATCAATAGGCTAATTACTATTGCAAATGTAGCTCTTGATATCAACAATTGAATTGATGTTGATTTTTGATACCTCCCGGGTCAATCTGTGATTCGATGTTTTAACTCTATTAGAGCATAACGCTTTATAAAAACAAGAGATCGTCTTGACTGAAGGAGGTTCAGGAGGATCTTCTCATCAATGAGTAGTTAGAGGTAAGAGTCGTGCTTTTCAACACATAATCGAAAACCCTCCTGAAATCCCCAACACTTTAATCTCCTTTAAACAAGATTTGATCGAGATGTTGCATATATTGGTCATGTAAGATTGACTTTTTCTTAAAGGCTGTGGTTTAAAGTAACGAATTACAAATACTCTCGTTACTGTCTGTAATTGAGTAGTTTTTCTCAGGAATTGTACTTTTTTAAGTAGTTTAAAAACAGTGTACTTTTCTACTTGAGGACATTTTAAAGCGCTGTATTGGTACTTTTACTGCGCTATTTTCCCCAAACCTGCCGTCTCTACATTGTTTATTTATTTTTTCCTGTCAACTTGATTGGCTAAGACGAATAATCCGTACACACGTGTGTGACTCCCGTCAAATCAACCATAGCGACCAGCCGAGAGTGAGAGGCCAGCGCGCTTTATGAAAGGGGGTTAGTGCTGGTTACTGTATGATGACTGAAATCGAGAAATTGCCTTAAACAATTAGCCTACTAAAAATTGACCGCACAAATGGTAGGTAGCCTATCCTGTTAGCACTGCACAAGCTCGCGGTGCCATCTGCTGGAAACTCTTCATTTAGCTCGATTGTTTGCCAGGCTTCAGTGCATTTGGCATTAACCGATCGGCACTGCTAGATTTGAGTCCCTTACATCGATTTCGTTTAACATGTTAACGCATTAAACCTGTTTTTTGTCCGCGTATTGAAGTGCATATTTTAATGTAATGTGTTCAACATCTCACATGGCAATTTAAAAGTGTAGTCCATGCATACAGCAAATAACTTTCATAACACATCAGATTTATATTTAAATCAGGTTTATTTTTTAATTGCAAGCAAAATAAATAAATAAATAAATAAATAAATAAATAAATAAAAGTGGTTAAAAATTGTTACTCGATTCTGATTTCTTAAGTGTGTTCTTTTTACAGAGAAAACATCCACTGAAATTAAAGCAGTACAATGAATGCGTCTTGAAAAGAAATAACTTTTTTTACGTAAAATTGTTAATGTACAACGAGTTGCAATCTTTTTTAATTAACCGCAAGAAAACCTACAGAATGGTTGTCATAAATGTTACCAGATTATGGTTGCTTTTTTAAATATAAATTTTTTTTTGTGCTAGCAGTCAAAAATGAAAAGAAATAGTCAAAGAAATATAAAATACTGTTGGTGATCTTAAGGTTTTTTTTGTGTTTTTTTTTGTTGTTGTTCTTACTGGGAATCAAGAGTAAGCTACATTTGACATTTTCGGGGTATAAGGTGTAATAAGATTCAGAGCATAATACTCACTACTCTTGAGTACATTTAAAAGGGCTACTTTTTACTCCTACTTTGAGTAGTATTTGGGACAGGTACTTTTACTAGAACTACATTTTTTGACAGGTAACAGTACTTCTACTTGAGTATGCTTTTTCAGTCCTCTTTCCAGCTTAAAGGTGAAGAACCAGCTCTGTGTGTTTCTGCAAGACTCCCTTTCCATTAAACATATTTTAGTCCCACACTTTTCTATGTAGTAAGCTCACTTAAGGACTGGTTTAGAGAGATTTGCCTGAAAAAGTTTTTATAATTTTATCATAATGTAATGTAATACATCTTGTATAATATATCATGTTGTTTTTTTTCTTTCTTTTTCTTTGGTTTTTAAAGCATAATTGTCAGAAAGCCTGTCAGATAGGAACCAAAGTTGTTTCCATAGGTTCCCATTTTCAGTGTTGCACACAGGAAGACAGAACTGCAACTCTTGTCTATGCACCTTATCATTATTGCTCAATGTAATGCGTTTATGAATCGATGTAAGTACACACATATGTATATATTCATATGGTATATATATATGGTGGATGTACTGATGCCTGTTGTTTACATTGGCGAGTTCGAGTGTTTTATCGCGGCCGTAATTTGCCGCGAGTACATTCGTTAATTAGCATTAGCCACCAGTATTATCATACTGCGCCAAAGGTCTTTATTTTATGTCTGTTTATTGTAATACTGTATTATTGCACTTTACATTGAGTTTATTGATATTTATATTGAGAATACAGACATGATAACTGTGTGTATTAACATATGTTGTTATTACCAATGCATGTCATGTTATTGTAACACATATCTTCACTGAATATTATTTGTAATTATATTTCTTTATTGTTCCTTTAGACCATTACTACAGCTGTCGTAATCACAGTTAGCTATGGTGCAGGTGATAACAGAAAATACAGATGTTCAATAAATCCATCTTCACTAAGAATCTCTACTCCAATTACTGATTCTCTGACCGGAATCCTGTCCATATTCGGCCGCCTCAACCAGTGTAACAAAAATTGTAGTAAGACTTCGCTACAAAGTTGGTGCTTTGAGCCGGATTGAGTGCAATTCAAACCAATATGGACAAAGCACAAAGTGACGCATCTGAGACAAACAGCAGACCACGCCGCAGGACTAATCTGCCTCCACATCTGGATGAGTACAAAGTTGGCTATCGGGACCCTCCTCCCAATGCTCCCTACTGCCCTAGTCGGCCCAAAAGCAGCTCGAGGAAAACGTCTCACAGTGGTGAAAGCTATCATTCCAGGGCCAGTAGGCGTTCCATTACATCCACCGGCGTTTATCTTCCACCAGAACTCTCAAGCGTCCAGACTGCTATTTTGGAGGAAAAGATTAAACAAAGGCAGCTTGACAGTCTCAGGCAGCAATTAGAGGAGGACTCACTGGCTGACATTGAATATCAAAAGCTGCAGGTACAAGCTAAAGAAGCCCAGCGCATGCAGGATGAGGCTATCACAGCAAAGGAGACCTTGTCTAAACAGCTTGAGAGGCAGCATAAGCTTTAAACAGGCAAAGACTGAACTGGAGGTGGCAAAGCTTGTATCCTCTATGCTTACTATATAGACTCTGGTGCAAATACTCCTGTACCTCCAGACTCAAGTTCCCCAAAAAGAACTTCGCTGTCACCACAGCTCATACAAATTAGTCAGCCTCAGCGGCCCTCGACTCAGTCATCAGCTGTGACATCATCCATACAGCCTTGTCCCGTTGAACGGATTATTCTTGATGACTCCGGGTTGTCTCAGCCATCACCTAGACCGCTGCAGTTACCAGCTAATGAATCTGTGAGGTCACCATTACCTGCAACACGCCACCTGTTACCTCAAGCAGTCTCATCTCTCACACCAAACATATCTTCATCTGTCCCTATGGCTGCTCCAGTGCACACTCTGTCATCTGCATCAAATGTGGTACTTCAACCGTCATCAGTTTCCACAGTAATGCCCACCACTACACATCCCATGGGTATAAACATGCAGTCTGTGCCACAGCAGCGTACTTTAGCAACACTGCCGATACCTATAGTTCAATATGGGGTACAACAGATGGCTGCAACTCCTGCAATGAATCATGCACGTCTGCCGCAGCTTCCAGTTACTAGCCACCAGGCATCAGCTGCACCACCTCATACCCCTGGTCATTCCCAGCCATTTACATCTATGACTTTTCCCCAAACCGGCTACCCACCATACCCTGGGTCAGAGCTACTGTTCGCATCAGCATATGGCATTCCTCGACCTACATTACCAGTGTTCAACAGTGGGAGCGAGAGTGACTTCGCATTGTTAAAGTTGGCACTGGACAATTTGTTGATTAATCACAGCCATATCAGTGAGCAGTACAAGTATCATGTCCTATTAAGCCATTTGAAACTTCCCAGTGCTCAGCAGCTAGCTAAAGCCTTTATGTACCATCCACAGCCTTACACTGCTGCGTTACAGGCATTACAGGACAAGTATGGTCAGCCAAGACAGCTTGTTCAATCAGAGTTGGGCGCCATCCTGAGCACTCCACCACTTAAAATGGGTGATCCAATTGCTTTTGACTCATTTGCGTTATCAGTTCAGTCCTTAGTGGAAATGCTGAAAACTCTTGAAGGCCAGAATGGTTACGAACTCATGTGTGGCTCTCATGGGGACCATCTCTTGAGCAAACTGCCACCCGCCTACCGTGATAGTTTTGTTGAATACTGTTTAAATCACGATATTCTCCAAACAGGTACTGACAAAACCTACACACTTCCTGATTTGGCCTCCTGGTTACAGATAAAATCTCAAGCAAAATGCATTTCCAGCCGAGCTGCAGCTATGTTTCAGCCCCAAGTCATATGGGAAGGCTAGAGCGCTCAACACCAGTTCTCCTGACGCATGAGAAAGTTGCAAAGACCTATGAACTTGCAGCCCCAGATCTAGCTTCAAGCCGAAGCCATACTGTCCCCATTGTGATAGCAGGGATCATTACCTCAACTATTGTGAGGAGTTCAAGAAGTTGACCACCGCCCAGATTGTCAGTTGGATAAACAAGGATAAACGCTGCTGGAGATGTGGTCGGGCCCATTCTGTAGATACTTGCAACCTCAAGCGGCCATGCAAGGTCTGTAAAGAACTTCATCTCACCGTTCTCCTTGACTCCATCAATGACACCACCAGAGCTGTCCTCATGGTAAGCCTTCCACCTACCCGGGTTTACTTGGACAGACCAAACCGCTCACCACGGGTCATGTTGAAGGTGGTTAAAGTCCTTCTTCATAATGGTCACAGAACCATGGAAGCCCATGCAGTTCTCGACGATGGGTCAGAGAGAACAATAGTGCTCTCACCAGTTGTACAGCAGCTCAAGTTAACCTGTACTCTGAGTTACTTCCCTTACAGACTATCCAACAGTGTCACACTGAACTTGAAGGGTCATCTGTTTCCTTCGAGGTGTCATCAGTATCCAAGCCCATGAAAAGGTTTGCTATTCACAATGCATTCACTGCAGCCAGTTTGAGTCTTGCAGAGCACAACTATCCAGTGGCTGCACTTCAAAGGCTTATCGTCATCTGAGAGATCTGCCACTCCCTCCAGTGGACAAAGTGAAGCCGTTGCTCCTCATTGGTTCTGACATGCCGCACCTCTTAACGCCAATACAGCCTATATGCCAAGGCCCAGTAGGAGGACCTATAGCTGTACGGACACGGCTTGGATGGTCTCTTCAAGGTCCAATGAGTCCAAAGCAGCCCTCACAATGTTATCAACAGTGCCTTCATATTACCACTGCTCCACCTTGTGATAATCTTATTCAGCATGTTGAATGACTCTGGCAAGTTGATACTCTCCATACAATGAGAAAATGGTCACCAGGTCCAAGCAAGACAAAGAAGCTTACACTCTGCTGCAAAGTGCCACCATCAGAGTAAATGTGGATGGTGTTCAACGCTACGCTACACCGTTGCTGAGACAAACTCCATTGAGCTTACTCTATGCTGAAAAAAATACTGTTCTTCCTAGTCTTCGAAGCACTGAGCGCAGACTGGCCCGGGATCCTGAACAGCCAACGCCTACAGCACTGAAATCCGTAAATTTGAGTCCGCTGGATACGTAGCCAAAATAACCTCAGTAGAAGCACACAAAACTGCTGAGTCTTGGTTCATTCTGCACCATATGGTGCATCACAATGGCAAAGACAGAATCGTTTTTAACTGTTCCTTTCAACATCATGGACAATCTTTGAACAGTCAACTGCTGCCTGGACCACTGCTAGGTCCATCTTTATTGGGTGTACTTCTGAGGTTCCGTCACCACACAGTTGCAGTGAGTGGGGACATTAAAGGCATGTTCCACCAGTGCGCTTGCTGCCCAAAGACAAGCCAGTGCTGCGGTTCCTTTGGAGGACATGTGCAGAGACAAGGAGCCTGATATATACGAGTGGCAGGTGCTCCCATTCGGAACTACATGCAGTCCATGTTGCGCCATCTATGCCCTCCAACACCATGTACAGGGACACAAAGAGGGTATGTCTGAATTAGTTCACATAGTAGAGAATTCCTTCTATGTCGATAACTGTCTTCACAGCATTCCAACCTCAGGGGAAGCTAAGGAGGTTGTGGATGGACTGCGTCAGATGTTGTATGAGGGAGGCTTTGACATAAGACAGTGGGCATGCAATGTACCATCCGTGATCCAGCATCTTCCTGCTGAGGCCCAATCCACTAACAGCGAACGATGGTTGACCAAAGCGAGCATGGACCTGCAAGAACCTACTCTTTGTCTGAGGTGGAATTGCCTCAGTGATACCCTGGGTTATAATCTACGCTCAACAGAGACATTGGAGCCTACCATGAGAAACATGTACAAGACCTTAGCAAGCCAGTATGACCCTTTGGGGTTTATCATCCCGTTCACTACGAGGGCTAAGGTTCTTGTTCAAGACGTCTGGAAGCAAAATCTGGGCTGGGACGATCTAATTGAGCCTTTACATCTACGAGAAAAGTGGCTAACCTGGGTAGGCGAAATCTCAAATCTACTTCAGCTGCAATTTCCTCGACCCTACACACCGGCCTGTGCAGACAATCCTTCTGCCACTAGAGAGCTTCACATCTTTTGTGACGCCTCAGAAAGAGCATATGGATCCGTCAGTGTTGTGCATGAACACGTTCAATGAACGACGTTCACTGAACGCGTTCATATTTTCGCCGAACGCTGAACTGAACGAATCACTTTTCATTCAATGAACGTGAACGAGAGCGGCGCTCACTCTGGCAGGAATGATCAGCATGTGCAGTTCACGTTCACGCTCATTTCAGGTTTTACGACACGACTGTTTACAGCAAACACCTTGATGGTCCAGCATCATGACTAGTGCTAGTACTAGTTCACGTGATTCAAACTAAGCTACTGCTGAAGCCAGTTTTGAAGAGCACTTAGCAGAGTTTTATGTACAAACAAAGGAAGACTCAGACGGAAAAAACCTTACGTTTTTGTGCAAACTGTGCCCACCGAGACTAAACAAACAAGTATGTACGTCAGCCACATCGAGCTCAAATTTGAAACGACACATCGAGTTACGCCATCCGAGCTATCTTGGCAAATATCTGCGACTGAATGATGAACGCAAGAAATCATTAACGAAGAGAGGACAGCCGCCACCTTATTTTTAAGTCCTGTAATTTGGTTCATGCTGGCTAAATAAAAGTTTCACTTAACATACAGTATACCTTGACTGCACCTTGTTTTTTCCAATTTCTACATATCATGATTACACATTATTTAAGGGGTAAATATTATTTTTCTCCTGGCTATAATAATTATCTCTTGTTTATTGGTACAATAATTTTGATTAGTTTTGGAGTGGCAGTGATTTGCAGCTGGTAATGAATGGTAAAGAGGTTCCATTGAGTAAGATAGTGGCCTATCTTAAAAAGAATTTAACAAATGAACGTGATCTAGTTCATTTTTAGATATGTGAACTTAGTTCATTTAAAAAAAAAAAGAACTATGAACATGAACTAGTTCATTATCATCTGTGTGAACTGAACTTTGAGCTAGTTCTTTTTAGGTATGAACTGGCACAACACTGGGATCCGTGGCCTATTTACGTACTACCGACGATCAAGGGCACGTCCATGTTGCATTCATCTTGGCCAGATCTAGAGTGGCTCCCAGAAAATGCCTCTCCATGCCTCGTCTGGAGCTGAGCGCAGCTCTAACCAGAGCCCAACTAGCCAGGGTGATACAGACTGAGCAGACTCTTTCTATCAATACAGTCACCCTCTGGTCTGACTCAACCACCGTGCTTTACTGGTTGACATCTGAGTCCTGCCGGTACAAAGTGTTTGTAGGAATGCGTGTGGCGGAAATACAAACCCTCACAGAAATGGCTGAATGGAGGTATGTTGATTCTGCACACAACCCAGCTGACCACATCACGAGAGGTCTGACACTAATGGAGCTAGCAGGCCCTCACCAGTGGAGCTCGGGACCAGATTTCCTCCTTGAACCAGCTGACCAGTGGCCCTCCATGCCCATAATTAAGGTAGAACCCGACCTTAGTGAATTAAGGAAAGCTGCTTTCATTGGTACAGTTGCAGTCTCCGATTCCTCACTTCCAGACACAGGTCAGTTCCACTCATGGCAGGAACTTGTCCAGGCCACTGTCAGGTCTCTGCATGGGGCGGCTGCCTCTCCTGAGGCATCTGATTATATTGAAGCCGAGAAACTCCTCCTGGCCCAGGCCCAACTTCATTCATTTCCACAAGAAGTCAAGGCTTTGAAAACAGGGCAATCTATTCCAACTGATAGTCATCTAGCCTCTTTAGCACCGGAGTATGATGAGGCCACGGGTCTCATCAGAGTAGGCGGACGATTGCGTCGGGCTGGTAACCTAGACCTGGATACTATCCACCCAATCGTGTTGGACCCTGGTCATCAGACTACAAAGCTGTTGATTAAAGAGACAGATCAGCTGCTCCTACACCCAGGTTCTGAACGAGTCCTAGCAGAATTGCGCCACCAGTATTGGATACTCCGAGGCAGAGAAGCAGTTCGAAAATACCAGCGAACTTGTCAAGACTGTCAGTTCTGGCGTGCCAAGCCGCAAATCCCACAAATGGCTGACCTTCCACCCAGCAGACTGCGACTTTACAAGCCACCATTTCATTCTATGGGTGTGGATTGCTTCGGCCCCTTTACAGTTAAAGTTGGTTATCGACACGAGAAGAGATGGGGAATTCTCTATAAATGTATGACGACCCGGTGTGTGCACCTAGATCTTTTGGAGCATCTTGATACTGATGCATTCCTGCTCTCTCTGTGTCGCTTTATAGCTCGGCGAGGCAAGCCTATGGAACTACTTTGTGACAATGGCACCAACTTCATTGGAGGAGAGCGAGAACTAAGAGAGACAGTGCCGGAGCCCGTACTCCAGACCCTATTAGTGGAAGTTGAGGGCATTCTGAATGCTAACCCACTCGGCTATGTATCCTCCGATGTTGCAGACTTAGACCCAGTGACTCCGATGCCTCCCGTCCTCAAGTATTCTATGACTCGAACAACCTGCTTGGTAGACGCAAATGGAGAAACAGCCAAGTGTTGGCTGATCATTTCTGGACTGCCTTCATCCGAAATTATCTCCCAAGCTTACAGGATCGTCATAAATGGAGGAAGGATGGCAAGGAACTTACTGTGGGCCAAGTAGTCCTCATTGTTGATGCACAACTCCCACGCGCACTCTGGCCTGTAGGAACCTTAACTGAGACCTTAGCTGGAGCTGATGGTAAAATTCGCACTGCTCGAGTCAAAGTTAATGATAAATCCTACACTCGTCCAGCTGTACGGTTAATTCCACTTCCTCACCTCAAGGATGATGTTCCAGATACTGCAGACAGTCTTTCTTAGGGGGTACAATTTTCCTGATGGATAATTGGGGGCGGCGATGTCAGAAAGCCTGTCAGATAAGAACCAAAGTTGTTTCCATAGGTTCCCATTTTCAGTGTTGCACACAGGAAGACAGAACTGCATCTCTTGTCTATGCACCTTATCATTATTGCTCAATGCAATGCGTTTATGAATCGATGTAAGTACACACATATGTATATATTCATATGGTATATATATATGGTGGATGTACTGATGCCTGTTGTTTACATTGGCGAGTTCGAGTGTTTTATCGCGGCCGTAATTTGCCGCGAGTACATTCGTTAATTAGCATTAGCCACCAGTATTATCATACTGCGCCAATAGGTCTTTATTTGATGTCTGTTTATTGAAATACTTTATTATTGCACCTTACATTGAGTTTATTGATATTTATATTGAGAATACAGACATGATAACTGTGTGTATTAACATATGTTGTTATTACCAATGCATGCCATGTTATTGTAACACATATCTTCACTGAATATTATTTGTAATTATATTTCTTTATTGTTCCTTTAGACCATTACTACAGCTGTCGTAATCACAGTTAGCTATGGTGCAGGTGATAACAGAAAATACAGATGTTCAATAAATCCATCTTCACTAAGAATCTCTACTCCAATTACTGATTCTCTGACCGGAATCCTGTCCATATTCGGCCAACTCAACCAGTGTAACAACAATTGTAGTAAGACTTACTACAATAATGTTTTTCTTTATTGTATTTAGCAAAATATAGCAATGTTTAAAAGTTTAGAGAATCTGAGATAAATAACTAAATATTATATTATCTCTCTCTCTCTATAATATTGTGAAAAATGATTGCCTTTTAAAATAACTATTTTCTATTGTAATATGTTTTAAATGTAATTTATTCCTGTGATCAAATCTGAATTTATCATCATTCCTCCAGTCTTCAGTGTCACATGATCCTTCAGGAATCATTCTCATATGAGGATTTGATGCTCAAGAAATATTTATGATTATTATCAGTGTTGAAAACAGTTGTGTTCATTATTTCAGGATTCTTTAATGAATAGAAGATTTCCAAAAGATCAGATTTATTCTGCAATAGAAGTCGTTGGGTAAAGTCTCTTTTTCCTGAAAGTGTGTTTTAAAGCAGAGCTCTTGTGTTTGGAGTCTCACGTCATAATGTCTGAACCTTCAGCTCGATTTAATATCAGAGTCATCACTTCATTCTGTACAATTATGAACACACAGATGATTATGTTGTTGATACCGTGGAATAAATAATCAATGTAAAAATGAAACAAACTGGCACAGTATTAGAGAATATTAAGACTGTTCAGAAAAATGTGCCAAAGCAGTTGAGAAAAACTGTAATAGTTTGAACATTTTAGGAATTTTGATCATTTAAAACCATTTAGCAATACTACAAAATGTATAGACACTATATGAAGAACATCCACAGGTTTTCGTTTTCCAGAAAAATCGTTGTGACATATTTCACAATGTATTGTGTGTGTGTGTGTGTGTGTGTGTGTGTGTGTGTGTGTGTGTGTGTGTGTGTGTGTGTGTGTGTGTGTGTGTGTGTGTGTGTGTGTGTGTGTGTGTGTGTGTGTGTGTGTGTGATCTGCTTCAGTGAAGTTCATCAGAAACTGTTAGAGATCCATCAGGCTTGTCTGTCAACCGGCAAATACAACTCATAAGAAAAATAAGAAACTGACAAACTGAAAACAGCCGCCATGAAGTCTCACCAGCAGTTCTGAACATAATCACAGACTTTACAGTTGTTGTTTTTTGTTCTAGGAACATTTTGTCCCAATCTTCAAGATTCATACAGATTCTGGTTTCTCACTCTTGGTATGTTCAGGTTATGTGACCTGAAAGATCTTTAATGTCCTTCCATGATGTGGTTTCTGAATATAACTTGCCTATATAAGCTGCAGATTCTCATAACTCACAGTAATAATACAGCTTTCTAATGTCCTGTCAGCATCTCAGGCTCTCCGTGGCAAAAACAGAGTCACACAAATACAAGAGTTACAGACAATAAACAACAAATAAAAAGAAAGAAAAGACAGCAGTTAATATTATACCAGATGTTTTACATTACATTATGATATAATTATAAAACCTTTTCTGGTTAAATCTCTCTAAACAAGTCCGATAAACAAAAACTACAAGTTTTTTCCTAATGTTATATTTCGCGAGATATAGAGATCAGGTCAAAATAAGCCCATTATGGGTAAACTTTTTTTTTTTTTAACAGGCCTACATCTTTACAAAACCTTGAAAAAAACAGCGTATTCCCAGATAAAACATCTGATTGGTGAAGTTTTAATTGTATGTTCATAAATTGTAAGAAAGAAGCATCTGTTTGTCAGAATCTGAGAGAGATATTTAATTTGCTTTTATTCTCATTTATTTGAATACATCTGACCTTCATTCAGCTGCTCTTCATGGACTGAATATGAAAGGCGGATATACTCTCAAGCTCAGATGAAATACTTTCAAAATGTACTAAATTACCCAAATTAATGTTTGATTGTGTGTATTGTATTAAAAGTCAAATTAATTTGATGTTCTCTTTAGAGTTTAGTAAGTTTTTAAAATGTAATAAAAATAACACCAGATGAAAACATACAAAACGCATCAACATAAATAATGAGAGAATTAAATGACTTTGGTTTAGTGACATTAATGTTTTTATTGTTGCTGAGCTCCAGTTTTCCCCTTTGGAGTCGTGTGTGTGGAGACCCTTCCTGATTATTTAGAGGTTGAACACATGAATGGTGTCAGAGTCACACACTTCAATGAAGAATGATCTCTCTTTTGACTCTACAGTTTCTATTGAAACAGAATTCAGTCCATGCTGGTGTTCTTCGTTATCTTGTTTCTTTGGTGAATTCTTAGTGTTTGACAGATTCTGTGATGAAGGAATGCTTAACGACTGCGAAACCTGTGGGAATCAGACAGAAGACAAGATAAGACCAGACTGAGATCACGTGACACAATCCAGTCGCCTCTGCTTCACTATTAGACATCCACCAGAGAGAAATATCAAGTGTCATGATTTACATTCTTTTATGTTGTGGCATTATTTACAAAAGCAAAGATAAAAATCTGCTGTGTGTGTGCGCGCGCGCGCGTCCTGGCTACGTTATGGGGACAAAATGTCCCCACAAAGATGGAAATATCCGAAATCCTTGTCCTTATGGGGACATTTTTTGGTCCCCATGAGGAAAACAGGTCATAAATCACACTAAGTGATGTTTATTGAAAATGTACAAATGCAGAATGTTTCCTGTGATGGGTAGATTTAGGGGCAGGGGCAGTGTAGGGGGATAGTATAAAATCCATTACGCCGATGGACTGTCCCCATAAAACATGACAACACAACATGCGCGTGCGTGTGTGTGTAAAGCCGTTATGACTTTTATTCACTAGGACATGAATTCTTCATATCAGAAATGGGATTTACACCAGTAAAAATGTCAATTCCTGACATCAGCACTGATGCCATCACTCGCAGAATTATTGCTGTCTGTAATTGTATTTAGTGAAATGTCACCATACAGGCTAACATTAAAATTCAGTTGTTGATATCAGTAATTGATTTCTTACTGGTTGAAAATCTAATTTCAATTCTTACAGTGCAAATCATATTTTTTATATCAATAGGCTAATTACTATTGCAAATGTAAACGTAAGCTCTTGATATCAACAATTGAATTACTACTATGTTGATTTTTTATATCTCCCGGGTCAATCTGTGATTCGATGTTTTAACTCTATTAGAGCATAACGCTTTATAAAAACAAGAGATCGTCTTGACTGAAGGAGGTTCAGGAGGATCTTCTCATCAATGAGTAGTTAGAGGTAAGAGTCGTGCTTTTCAACACATAATCGAAAACCCTCCTGAAATCCCCAACACTTTAATCTCCATTAAACAAGATTTGATCAAGATGTTGCATATATTGGTCATATAAGATTTACTTTTGCTTAAAGGCTGTGGTGTAAAGTAACGAATTACAAATACTCTCGTTACTGTCTGTAATTGAGTAGTTTTTCTCAGGAATTGTAGGCCTACTTTTTTAAGTAGATTAAAAACTGTGTACTTTTCTACTTGAGGACATTTTAAGTGCTGTATCGGTTCTTTAACTACTATTTTCCCCAAACCTGTGCATATATCATAATTTGTTATGAAAGCCACAAATATGCTTTTACTGTTTTGATCATTATATGAAAATATGAGTCTTTGACTTGGCAAGGCAAAGTTGTATAGCACATTTCAAAAAGCCATAAGTGCTTTACATAAAACATAAAAACAACATTGGGTAATGTAAAAAGAAGACATTTAAAAAACACTTTAAAATTGCTCAATAGAAAATAAAAACATGATAAAACAGGAGAGTAAAAGTATAAATCAGTATTCCTTCCCATTTAATAAAAGGCAGCGGCAAACAGTAATGTCTTTAAACTTGATTTAAAAGAATTAAGAGTTGCAGCAGAACTGCAGTTCCCTTTCGTTCAGTCACTACGACGTAACGTTAGTGACTAACGAATGGGGTTTCGCAAAGCCTATCATCTTCGAGCTTAGAGAAAACGCCCAATGGCGTGCCAATGCCATGGGGCATGCGGAATTTGCATACGTAACTCCGCCTCACCGTGTGAGTATATAAGGAGGTACGAGGCAACATCGCATTATGTTTCTGCTTTCGGAGCCAAGAGGACCTCTTCACTCCTTCAGCCTTCTGAGACTCTGTCAGCTTCTTCGAGACGAGCAGCTTTCCAGTCGGTGTTGGTGTAACGGCGCGTTCCAGTGATCGCATACTTCCTGCCTGCTGATCTGCGCAGTGGTCTGTTGACAGCTGGTGTGTGTTTCCCTGGGCGCTTCGGCATTGACTGCGAGGCTTTCTCTCACAAAAAGAGCTTGCGCGTGGCACGTCTTTTTCAAAACGGTTCGCCTGCGCACTTCCGGGTGCGATCGATATCCATTGCTGTCTATGGGCACTTTCACTGCTCGATGTGTTTGGGCTTCAGCACGTTCGGGCAGTGTTTGTGGATGTGTCATGTTCCCACTGCGGGAATGTGACCATCGCGATGTTGTGGTCGAAACTCAGTGATCTCTGTGAGGAGAGAGAGTCCCCTCTGCCACACCCCAATCTACCGTCTCCGAGAGAGGTGGTACTTTGGCTGGTGGCCAGGGTGACAGAGTTCATTCCTCGGGCCACACCCCCTCTACTTTGCATCGCTTCCGCGAGTGCTGGACTGAAACAGCGGCCCGTCTCTGACGCCTCGTTCATTCAGTTCACACTCCAGATAGCAGTGAGATTTAGATCGCCGCATCCCAAGGTGGGCTAGAGTCCTTAGGCTGTGCTCCGCCTCCGGGTGTGTCAGCGCCGCCTGATCTGACACAAAGTTGACAGCCATGTTATCTCGGGCAGCTGCGGCCCTCGGCTGGTGTGGAACTCCGCCCTGTCACGAGTGCTCGTGGTTGCACGATTGGTTTTTGGGGACAGCACCTGACAGCTGTTGGGCCCCGCCCCCAATGCCTTTCGCCCCAAGGTGCATGAGGAGGTCACGCGGTCCGGGGAGTCCCCGTGCTTCCCGTGACCGCTCAGCCTCCTCCGCCTTCTCTGCCCTCGATGGGGCTGTGGCCTAGGGTACACTGGGGTCCCCCCCACTGTTAGGCACTCTGTTGCGCACTACGGTGTCCACGGAGTGCTTCGACATGGCGTGGCTATCCTAAGCACCCTCCCGAAGCCTCAGGGCCCGTCTACTTCGGTGGGGGCAGGCCGCCGCCCCTTTGCACATGCACGAGGGTGGAGCCGACCCAGGGCTCTTCAATGAGCTGCGTGCCGCCACTGATACCGCCCTCTGGGCGGTGAAGGTGGCCACACGCTCCTGGGCCGGGCGATGTCCACAGTTGTGGTCCGGGAGAAACACCTGGCCTTACCTGGTGGTGTGGAGGTAGTTGAGTGAGCCCACCTCCTCAACTCGCCCATATCCCACGCTGGCCTCTTCGGCGCAGCGGCTGAGAACTGCGCCCAACGGTTCTCGGCCGCCCTAGAGCAGACTGAGGCTGTAACACGTACTGCCCCGGCGGCCAGCTGCTGCACCAGCCGCCGGCTCAGTCGCCTCGGTCCGCTCCCCTCCCCCCTCCCACCCGGCCCCAGCAGCAGCCTTCACCGGGGCCGTGTCATGGGAGGTTGCAGGATGACGCCCAGTTCCGCTGCACAGCCTGGCTATACGCCAGGCTGGAGGTGGACAACTCAGAGATGGGTTCCAGTTCTTTTCAGGGGATGGTAGCAGGGCCTCTCCTTCCCCCGGTGGAGGGCCGGGGAAAATCCTTTCGCTGCTGGCCTCCGGGCTGGCGGCGCTTGGAGAGAACTGGTGTCCCCATCCCTGAGGACACAGAGACTGGTGATGGCAGTGTGCACCGCCCTCGGGCCGCGCCGCTCTCGTCCCTCTCTCTCGCCAGCCTCTCAGAGCAGACCCCAGTGGAACGCGCGTTCTTCCCTGGTCTCCTCTGTCAGGACGCAGCTGCTGGCTGTGCCCCCACACCGGGACGCTACACCTCCCACGTCTGGGCCAGTCACGCTGCCTCGCTGCCCCACCCGGGGTACATCTGTGGTTCGAGTGACCCCCGTGGTCAGTTCCTGGGAGTCTGACTTCAGCTTCCAGGACTGTCCGCCGGAACGTGAAAACCATCAGGCTCGGCTACGCGATTCAATTTGTGTAGGCTCCTCCCCGCTTCGGGGAGTCCGCTCACCATGGTGGGGCCCAATGTCCCAGTCATGCGTGCGGAGGTTGCCACCCTACTGGCGAAGGGTGCGATCGAGCCTGTCCCTCCAGCCGAAATGAAGTCCGGGCCTCGGCCTTTACTTCATTGTACCCTTGAAAACCGGTGGGTTATGGCCAATCCTGGATCTGCCCATCCTGAGCCGATCCTTACTGGCTTCCGTTCAGGATGTTGGCAGCGAACGCCTTCTCGAATGCGTTCGTCCAGTTGGTTGGTTGCAGCGATTGACCTGAAGAACGCCTACTTCTTTGTCTCCTACCTCGACGCGGACATTCCTACAGGTCTGCTTCGAGGGTGGACATTCAGTATGCGTTCCTCCCATTCGGGCTAGCTCTGTCCCCTCGTGACTTCACGAAGTCTGTCGAGGCAGCCCTTGCGCCACTCAGGCAGCACGGGTTCGCATCCTGAACTGCCTCGGCGACTGGCTCAGACTGAGTCACTCTCGAGACAGGGTGCGAACACAGAGTTCTAGTGCTCCAGCACGTAGCCTGTCTGGGCCTTCAGGTCAACTGGGAGAAGAGCAACTCTGCTCCGTGCAGGATCTCTTTTCCCGGTATGGTTTTCAACTCGGTCGCCATGCGTGCAGCTTACCAGCGAGCACGCGCTGTCAATGCTGACTTGCCTCCGTTAATTGAAGCAAGAGTGCGGTTCCACTGAAGTGTTTCAGAGGCTCCTGGGGCATATGGCATCTGCAGCCGCGGTGACGCCGCCGATTGCTTTCATATGAGACCGCTTCAGCATTGGCTTCGCGATCGGGTCCCGAGATGGGCATGGCAGTCTGGCGCTCCGGGTCCAAGTGACTCGGGCCTGCCTGAGCGCTCACCCGTGGTCGAACCTCAGTTTCTACGGGCCGGGGTGCCCTTAGAACGAGTTTCCAGGCATGTTGTCGTATCGACGGATGCCTCTGCCACGGGTTGGATTGCCATGTGCAATGGACAAGCAGCCGCGGGCTCCTGGACAGGACCCCAGCGCCTCCTGCATGTCAATTGCCTCGAGTGCTGGCAGTACGGTTCGCCCTGCACCGCTTCCGAGCGTTGCTGAAGGGTCAACACGTGCTTGCCCCGACAGACAACACGGCCGTAGTAGCGTACATCAACCATCAGGGCGGTCAACGCTCCCGCCGTATGTCTCAACTCGCCCGCCGTCTCGTTCTATGGAGTCAGAAGCGCCTGAGGTCCCTTCGTGCTGTCCATATTCCGGGAGTCCTGAACCTCGCAGCCGACGAGCTCTCGCGGTTTTAGCCTCTCCCGGGAGAATTGAGACTGATTTGGGAACAGTTCGGGGACGCGCAGGTAGATCTGTTGCCTCCCACGACTCTTCCCACTGCAGCCTGTTCTATTCCCTGTCCGAGGGCACGCTCAGCACGGATGCTCTGGCGCACAGCTGGCCGCGGGGCTTACGCAAGTATGCGTTTCCCCCAGTGAGCCTACTCGCACAACTCTTGTGCAAGATCAGGGAGGACAAGGAGCAGGTCCTTTTGGTCGCCCGTGCACTGGCACGGCCGGGCCTGGTTCTCCGAACTCTTACTCCTTGCGACAGCCCCTCCCTGGCCTATTCCTCTGAGACCTCCTCACTCAGAGACGGGGCACTCTTTGGCACCCGCGTCCCGATCTGTGGAGCCTCCACGTGTGGCTCCTGGATGGGACGCGGCAGGTTTGAGTAGCCTGCCACCTTCGGTGGTCGCCACCATCACTTCCGCTAGGGCAGAGTCCACTAAGAGCGGCATGCCTATGCGTTGAAGTGGAACCTCTTCGTCACCTGGTGCTCATCCCGCCAAGAAGACCCCTGGAAATGCCCGATCGGGTCCGTGCTCTCGTTCCTCCATGAAGGGTTGGAGCGAAGGCTGTCTCCCTCCACCCTCAAAGTTTATGTGGCCGCAATATCTGCCCACCACGATCTCTTGGAGAACAGAAAGGTAAGTCAGCACGACCTGATCATCAGGTTCCTGAGGGGCGAGGATCTCCTCAGTAACTCTCAGTAGTTTTAAGTGCTCTGCAGAGGCCTCCCTTTGAGCCTTTGCGGTCGGTTGATATTAAGTTCCTGTCGATGAAGACGGCTCTGCTGACCGCATTGGCCTCTGTCAAGATGGTCGGGGACCTGCAGGCATTTTCGGTTGACGAAGCGTGCCTGGAGTTCGGGCCGGCTAATTCTCACGTGATCCTGAGACCCGGCCTGGATATGTGCCCAAGGTTCCCACCACTCCATTCAGAGACCAGGTGGTGAACCTGCAAGCGCTGCCCGTGGAGGGGGCAGACCCAGCCTTGGCACTGCTCTGTCAGTACGCGCTCCGCGCCTCGTGACGTGACGCAGTGTTTCAGGACCTCAGACCAGCTCTTTGTCTGTTATGGTGGAGAGTGGAAGGGAAGTGCTCTCTCAAAGCAAAGGCTGTCTCACTGGATAGTGGACACCATTGTTTTGGCTTACCAGCAGCAAGGTCGACCATGTCCCCTTGGGGTTCGGGCTCACTCCACTCAGTGTCGCCTCTTCTTGGGCTTTAGCGCATGGCGCCTCGCTAACAGACATCTGCAGAGCTGCAGGCTGGGCGACACCTAACACATTCGCCAGATTCTACAATCTCCGAGTGGAGCCAGTGTCCGACTATGTACTCGCCCCCCCGAGGGGCCGGTAATGGGCCAGGCTTAGGTGTCTTCGCTTGCTCGCCATTCCACTCCTCGGACTGGATACGTGCGATTTTCCTCAGGTGAGCTCCCCGAGAGCCCTGAGTTCCTCCAGCACTGCTTACGCCGATGCCTGTGTGTCTGCCCTCTAGCGAGCCCAAACCCTCGTATCCGGCCAGGTGCCCCAGTGGTATTTTGAAATCAATTCTTTGACAGACAGGAAGCCAGTGCAAAAAACTCAGAACTGGAGTGCCGTGATCCACTTTCTTGGATTTTAAGACATTAGGTTGACTGGAAATTATCCAGCAATCAGTCAACAAAGCACAATAATGAATATACAGAACAGAACACACACATGCACAGCACATTGCACAG
>CM040916.1:51331903-51459403 GCA_023029165.1 Gobiocypris rarus
CTGAATGTCTCAACAGAAATCGAGACTCATCAGACCAGGCAACATTTTTCCAGTCTTCAACTGTCCAATTTTGGTGAGCTCGTGCAAATTGTAGCCTCTTTTTCCTATTTGTAGTGGAGATGAGTGGTACCCGGTGGGGTCTTCTGCTGTTGTAGCCCATCCGTCTCAAGGTTGTGCGTGTTGTGGCTTCACAAATGCTTTGCTGCATACCTTGGTTGTAACGAGTGTCAAAGTCAAAGTTGCTCTTCAGTCAAAGTTGCTCTTCTATCAGCTTGAATCAGTCGGCCCATTCTCCTCTGACCTCTAGCATCAACAAGGCATTTTCGCCCACAGGACTGCCGCATACTGGATGTTGTTCCCTTTGTACTGACTTAGTCCTAAACGAAGTCTAATACTGGTTGTTGATATGGTGGATTACGTTCAGATATGTGCCCATGTGGCTTCACACAATAACAGTTCAGTCTTGTTAATATTCTCTAGAAAGTTTATTCTCCTCCAATGTAACATATAGGGGCAATATCTTTACTCATAATACATAACCAAAACAACAAACCCTATTGTTCACCGCAAAAGAAAGACAGAACATGGCACAGTCGAAAACTGTTTGCTTCCCCAATCTACAACACCTGTGTCTGAGTTTCCTCCATGTTAAATGACATACCCAGGCTGATCAGCTGACAGCTGGCACACAAAGCACATACAGCCCCCTAGTGGCACAGGACAAAATTACATAAAATAGTACAAAATGAATATGGCTCATACACCCTTTTCACACCATTCTTTGTAAACCATTCTTTTGTGCGTGAAAATCCCAGTAACTGGGCAGATTGTGAAATACTCAGACCGGCCTGTCTGGCACCAACAACCATGCCACGCTCAAAATTGCTTAAATCCCCTTTCTTTCCCATTCTGACATTCAGTTTGGAGTTCAGGAGATTGTCTTGACCAGGACCACACCCCTAAATGCATTGAAGCAACTGCCATGTGATTGGTTGATTAGATAATTGCATTAATGAGAAATTGAACAGGTTTTCCTAATAATCCTTTAGGTGAGTGTGGATATTAAAAAAGACGCAAAGAGATATTTTATTTTAATTTCCTGATAAAACCAGGTTATCAATGATCAAATGAAGAAAAGCAAACATAAATTATAATTGTAAACTGTATTATATTCATACAACCATTTCTACATTCTACATCAGTCATTTAACTGGCAATAAATAGAAATCACAAATAGAAAATGAAAGAAAGTAAAGGAAAAATAAATGTTGGCATATGGAGTGAAACCATATCATATCCTCTCTTAAATTAACCCTTTAATAATAATAAAAATAATAATCTAAGGCTTACATGATCAACATGATCAGAGCTTTGCTGAATCACCTGTTGAACTCAATCTATGCGTGCCTTCTGTCGTCTGATTGATAGTTTATCAAGTAAAAGCCTTTATAATTGTAAAAACACTGACCGTCAGCTCGTGGTTCACGTGTCTTTTTGCTGTGAAATCTTTCATTTTTATAAATCAAACATGAATAACTGATATTGCAAGTCATATTTGAAGATGAACAATTACTGCACTGAAGCAGTTTAGGTTTACGTGATTATCCATACATTGTTATTTAGAAAAATAATGTTTAATGTGAGTCTCAAATATGATGATCAGGCTCTGAGGAAGGTTTATTTGCTCATCTCTCAATCATCATTGGATGTCACTGCATTATGTTTTATAACGTCAGAGCTTTGATCATAAAACTAAGCATTTAAATATCATCTTACTAAGACCGTGGCAGATATTGATATTAATATGTATTTTATGTACGTATCACTGTTATAAAGATCTCATTGATTTACATTAAAAGCACTGGAATTTAATTCTTTTAGGCCATAGAAATATCAGCATCATTTGTAAAACAGAGGTGCTTTGTTCCTCCTTGAGTGTGAGCTCCATATTCTCACTTTATCATGAGTGTTATGACCCTATGGTTTGTTCATGTGTGCTGATTGGTGGAGTGCAGAGCTTGTGTGTGTTAAGAGAGTTTTAGAGAATGTGAGCACTAATTGTTTGTATTTGAGGAACTGTCTTTTGCCTGTTTTCTACAGGCTTACAATTTAATAAAATAACACCAATTATAATGCCACGTCATATTTAATAGTATATGATACGATGATTATTGCATGTCATTTTTTGCATGTTTGAGCTGAGTTTGTTGCATTTACACTGTTCTGACCAGCAGTGGTCACCAGCGTACAGTGCTTTGAGTGCTTCAAAAAAGTGAATCATTTTGCGACTCAATTGATTCAAAGTTTCGAAGAGCTTTGTGTCTGTCATCCGTAAGGCAGTGCCTTGTATAGTCTTTTTGATTCGGTTTAGGAAAGCGGGTTCAAACTAAGACCGTTTTATTTGTTATTTTGGCTTGGTCAGCTCCCGAACTTTGATTCCCAATTTAAGACAAAATCATTGTTTTACTATTTCTTTGTTGCACCCCTTTTCCTAAATATGGCATAGCGATGAGCCATAAAAGCCTGATGTACTAAATATGATACTCAAAAAAAAGATTTTGAAAGGTTCAACAAACTTTCAGGTTTAAAGGTGATGTGTGTGTGTGTGTCCATACCTTGTGTATCCCAGAGCTCTTGCGGTCTCCAGTGCAGCGAGACTGCGTACCCCTCTCATGCAGTACAGCACTAAGTCTGGGTCGTCTCTGTGAGGCTTAGTGATGCCGTAGCGCTCTCTAAACTGATCCGGGCTCAGTCGGAGGGCCTGCTCCACCTCTACCACTACAACAAAAGTGCTGTCACTCATAAAGTCTGTGTGTGTTTGTTTGTGCAGAGCTGAATTGAACTGTGTGTGACGTACATGGAATGTTAATGGCTCCTGGAATAAAACCTCCTTCCAGCTCCTCCGGTTTACGCACGTCGAGGAGCTGGACGCTTCCAGCAGACATCATGTCCTTCAGCTGCTCGTACGTCACGACCCCATCTGAAACACACAACGGGTGAGTCTCGACAAACTGCTGCCATTTCACACTGAGAAGGTGTGTTTATAAGTCTGTTCTATACGATACAATCATTGCACACTCATTGCTGGGTAGTAATTAGATTCCTAAAATTAAGTACTTCTAATAATCTGAAGGTGTGCTGTGGTATCTGGCACCAAGATGTTAGCAGCAGATCCTTCAAGTCCTTCAAGTTGCGATGTGGGGCCTCCATGGATCAGACTTGTTTGTTCAGCACATCCCACAGATGCTCGATTGAATTGAGATCTGGGAATTTGGAGTCCAAGTCAACACATCAAACTCATTGTTGTGCTCCTCAAACCATTCCTGAACCATTTGTGCTTTGTGGCAGGAGCATTATCCTGCTGAAAGAGCCACAGCCACCAGGAATACCGTTTCCACCTGCTCCCCAGGTAAGCCACGCACCCGGCCATCCACGTGATGTAAAAGAAAACATGATTCATCAGGCCAGGCCACCTTCTCCATTGCTCCGTGGTCAGTTCACAGTGCTCACGTGCCACTGTTGGTGCTTTTGGCGGTGGACAGTGGTCAGCATGGACACCCTGGCGGGTCAGCGGCTATGCCGCCCCATACGCATAACAAACTGTGATGCACTGTGTATTCTGACACCTTTCTATCAGAACCAGCATTAACGTCTTGAGCAGTTTGAGCTCCAGTAGCTCGTCTGTTTGATCGGACCCACGGGCCAGCCTTCGCTCCACACGTGCATCAATGAGCCTGGGCCGCACATTATCCTGTGGCGGTTCTCCACTGTTCCTTCCTTGGAGCACTTTTGATAGATCTTGACCACTGCAGACCGGGAACACCCCACAAGAGCTGCAGTTTTGGAGATGCTCTAGCATCACAATTTGGCCATCAACTTTGAGGACAAAATGTTCCCTTGCTGCTAATATATCCCACCCGCTAACAGGTGCCATGATGAAGAGATAATCAGTGTAAAAAGTACCTTAAATATATATAATGTAATGGATTGCATTACTAAGTTTTGGAATCAGTATTACAATTGTGTAAGTAAATCTACCCAGCGCATGCCAAAACTATATTGATTGTTTTTGTCACAATTGACCAGTGAGAGTGCCCGCGATTACCAGAGGGCACTCCAACCCGGACTGTCATTCTACCATAGACTACATCTCCCATAATCCTTTGCTTGGACTCATCAGCACTCATTGATTACATCCACCTGCACCCCATCACCTTGTTAGCTCACACTATATAAACCATGTTCACTCTGTCAGTCACTGCAAAGTCTTGTTTAGTGTTACACTGCATCTGAGCGGTTACCCTGGTTTCATGTGTCTTGGTCTTGGATTTCTTGCCTTCTCCATGGATTACCCTTTTGCCTTATGTCACAATTAACCAGTGTGAGTGCCCGTGATCACCAGAGGGCACTCACACTGGTTAATTGTGACATACCAGGCCCGTGGAGTGGAAGTGGGCCTGGAGACTGAGGCAGAGCAGGTGGCCAAGGTGATGCAGGCTGGGTAGATGACCAGGGTGATGCAGGCAGCCAGGGCGAAAGAGGCGACCATGACAGTAGTGCAAACTAAGGTTAGTCCAATCAAACAAACAAAACAGAGGTGACAGGTAGTGATGGGACAGCTGAGCGAGGCTCGGGCTTGTGTCGAGCAAAAGGCGTTCAGATGAAGCCCGATTCGAGGCTTGTATCGTTTCCGTGAAAATCACGTGACGATGACAAACGAGGCCTCGGTTTCTGTTGAATACGTCATTGCTTCATTCTGAGTATCGCTTCCTGATAAAAGTGCTTAGAAACCTCGCGCCTCTTGTGGTGTGTAGGTGTTGGTTGTATGTAGTAGCGAGAAGTAGTGAGTAGTGTAGCGTGTTTGTAGTAGCATAGTTATCATTATATATCATAGCTTGTATTATATTTTATATTGCATTATACTTAGTTTAGTAGATTATTAGAGTAAATTATACATAGTTCAGTAAATTAGCCTATATCTAGTTGTAATACCTATAATACGTAATTGTGTGTGTGTGTGTGTGTGTGTGTGTATATATATATATATATATATATTATTATTATTATTATATGTATAGCCTATAATAGTAGTACTGTTATTATATATATATATATATATATATATCATTGCTATTATTATTATTATTATAAGACTGTATTAGGAAAGCTTAGAAAGTTGGTCTAGTGCAAGCGTTATAGGCAAACCTAGAGGCCTTTTGTCCTCCTTACAATGGAGCCAGCAAGAAAGAGGAGAACTAAATAAAAACCAGTACACACTTTTCCCATCCCTGTTGCAGTTTGCTGTTCCACAATCCCAGTTCCATAAGCACTGCACTATTGCACTCCCAATCAGCACTGCACTCACAATAATTTCTTTACAATCATTTGGGGCATTCACTGTCATCACTTACCCAAAGAAATACTGAATAGTTCAACACAAAGTTGTATGCTTGTGTGAGTTGTGTGTGCATAGGTTAATACAAGCAGAGTAAAATACTTTATTTAATACACAGGCAATAGAAAAAGGGTGTGCCCACACTATGACAATTTGGTTGCTCAGGATGAATAGATTTGTGTGCGATACATTGCTTTGCACAGCAGGTGTCACTAGGGAGCACACTGTTTCATGAGGCTTCAGGAAAATTAACCTTTTGGTGAACCAATGGGCTGGAAAGCCTCAGTGGTTCAGGAAGCCTCATTTGGCCATCACTAGTGACAGGCAAAAGGGTAATCCACAGAGAAGGCAAGAAATCCAACAAACCAAGAGACATGAAACCAGGGTAACCGCTCAGATGCAGTGTAACACTAAACAAGACTTTGCAGTGACTGACAGAGTGAACATGGTTTATATAGTGTGAGCTAACAAGGTAATGGTGTGCAGGTGGATGTAATCAATGAGTGCTAATGAGTCCGAGCAAAGGATTATGGGAGATGTAGTCTATGGTAGAATGACAGTCTGGGTTGGAGTGCGGGTCTGGTGACCGCGGGCACTCACACTGGTCCATTGTGACAGTTTTATTTCAAACCTAACAAATTTTTTTTGTGTGACAGATTTTTGGGATTGGTAAGATTTTAGGTTTTAATTTTTTTTAAATAAGGTATCTTTTACTTACCAAACCTGCATTTATTTGATCAAAAATACAGTAAAAACAGTAATGAAAATAAATTTCAAAAATTATTATTTTGATATATGTTTAAATGTAATTTATTCCTGTGATCAAAGTTGAATTTTCTGCATCATTACTCCAGTATTCAGTGTCACATGATCCTTCAGAAATCATTCTAATATGAGGATTTGTTTCTCAAGAAATGAAAGCTCTAGCGTAGTTCTACATGGAAGACTCCAATGTCACGTAATTCATTAATTATCTATCTAGCCCATCGTTATTTGTCATCTGTAGTACACCTGAGAACAGAACTACTGACGCCAGCGTTCACCCCCATCCTCCCCACCAGAGCCGATCCTGACCTCCTGGGGGCCCTAAGCAAAATTCTGCTAAGGGACCCTCCTCCTACCTGACCCGTGAGCAAAGCAAACCATTTGCCACAGTAACACCTGCCACCTCAGTGCTCCCAATTCAATCCTCCCTCCTTTAAACAAAACAGTCAAAGAAGTCTTTCGGTCAAAGAATAAGTACAACAATACAGAACAGAATGAGGTTTAAGCAAACAATATTTAGTATTTTCTATAGAATCTCAAGATAACAAGTAAATATTAATAAGTAAGTGAATAATAATGTAAACATAAGAAAAAAAGAATAAAATATAATCATTATAAATAAACCTTAAGCATTGCACCTGCAAATTATCGATAACTCATTTTATAAGATGCATAATATAAATCTATATTATAAAGCATCTATAAACTGGATACCCCAGATTTCCTTTTATACATTTTCATATCAAAAATGCATACACTGTGAATGAATACAAGCTCACGTGGCTTGCCAAAGCATGCTACTGTGTTTTATATTATGCATGTTAAAGCAATATCTGATTTATAGTTATTATTTACCGAGGGATGTGCATCCATATTGGATCATTTACCCTGTTCGGTCATAAATTACAGCCTTGAACAGGGCTGCGTTTCCCAAAAGCATCGTAAGCCTAAATTGAAACGACCGTACGAGTGATCTTAATATTAAGGTCTGTTTCCCAAAAGCATCGTAACCTTAAGTAGCACTTGAAAATGATCGTAGATCTACGAGAGCTCTGGAGTAATCGTAAATCCCTAAGGAGACAGAGCTATGAGGTCACCTGCAGGACAACCGGAGAATTACACCCAAACTTTACTCCTGTCCAATTGTTCAATAAAGAAATAAAATAAAAACTACATGGAGACTGAATAAATTAAGGAATGAAAAGGTGCACTGCTGTATATGGACATTCATAGGGAGTATATGCTTATTTTCAGTTCTACAAATAGCCATTTAAATGTGAAACAATAATACTTCTACTGTATTATAGGCTGTTGTGAGGACTGGGAGATGGTAGGTGTCTGCCAATAGGAAGTGAACCCGATTGCTCCTGAGAGCATGATGGACCTGGTTCAGGTTCAGGCCCGACTCCTCTATGGAGGTCAATACCACCACAAATCCCATCTGAGGCCAAGTATTGACAGTGCCTTTTCTTCTTCCAGTGTAAGAAGGGGGGAGTCATTGGGCCCACAATGCACCAGTTTTATTAATTGTTAACCTCTGTGGTATTCTTGAGGCTTGCGAAGTCCTGCCACTTCTTCCTGACCTCCTTCCCTGATTTTAATGCCCCTTTTATAGCAATATCCTCACAGATTTCTTGTTTTTGTCTATTGATATGACTGCCATAAACCTGCTGAAAATTATGTTTGTTTAGCTCCACCTGTAAAATAACACTAGTTTCCTCTTTTTGAAAAATGTTTTTTTTATTTGTATTTTTTTTTTTTTCTTATATAGATTTTTGACCTCGTAGCAAATAATAATTAGGCTAAACATTTTGAAATACAAGTGTGTGCTGCAACTGCGAGCCCTTCTATAAGGTGACATTTCATCACTTGGCAAACGGACAGCGACTCTTAAAGCAGAGCTGCGTGCGATCGTGTTAATTGCGTGTTTGTCAAACGCACGTGAAAGCAACACGAACTTTCGTAATATCGTTCGTAGAAAACGCTCTTAAGTGCAAAGATCCATCGTTATCTGGAAACGCAGCCCTGGTCATGGCCGAGAACGCATTTATCAAAACAAAAACATCAGATCGCTTGTATTGTTTTCTCTCAGCTGTAACCTAAACTTTTTATTTGTGTAAGCCTTTAACTTTTTTAATGATCTATATATGCCGTCTGAACAATAGGTTAAGAAAAAAGTTTGTTTAGAGTTTTTCGGATTCAACCCGCGTTATTTTACTAACTTGTTTGATAAATCATATTAGCTTACAGAATCTGTAGGCCATTTTATACAATTATTGTGTCATGTGATTTTATGTGCCAAGTTTCTCCTGACCATGAACTCGTGATTGTATGACATTCATTTTATTTATTCATATACAGTACGGAAAGTATGGAGGAACAAATTACTCCAAATGAAATAATTCAATAAATAACGAATTCAATAAAACAACTATTAAATGTACCAGATTATTCTGAAATAATTAATTTCATAATTAACTAATTGATTTTAATAATTATTAATTAATGAAATAAATAATTGTAGCCTATCTATTTATTTTGTAAAATTACAACATTTATTTTTTAATATATTTCACAATTAGGCTACCTCTTCCAAACACACTATTATTTTTTATTTTTACATTTTGTAGTATTACTAAATGGTTTTAAATGATCAAAATTCCTAAAATGTTCAAACTATTACAGTTTTTCTATTCAATTTTTCTGAACAGTCTTAATATTCTCTAATACTGAGCCGGTTTGTTTCATTTTTACATTGATTATTTATTCCACGGTATCAACAACATAATCATCTGTGTGTTCATAATTGTACAGAATGAAGTGATGACTCTGATATTAAATCGAGCTGAAGGTTCAGACATTATGACGTGAGACTCCAAACACAAGAGCTCTGCTTTAAAACACACTTTCAGGAAAAAGAGACTTTACCCAACGACTTCTATTGCAGAATAAATCTGATCTTTTGAAAATATTCTATTCATTAAAGAATCCTGAAATAATCAACACAACTGTTTTCAACACTGATAATAATCATAAATATTTCTTGAGCATCAAATCCTCATATGAGAATGATTCCTGAAGGATCGTGTGACGCTGAAGACTGGAGGAATGATGATAAATTCAGCTTTGATCACAGGAATAAATTACATTTAAAACATATTACAATAGAAAATTGTTATTTTACAAGGCAATCATTTTTCACAATATTATAGAGAGAGAGATAATATAATATTTAGTTATTTATCTCAGATTCTCTAAACTGTTAAACATTGCTCTATATTTTGCTAAATACAATAAAGAAAAACATTATGCTTTAAAAACCAAAGAAAAAGAAAGAAAAAACAACATTAAATATTATACAAGATGTTTTACATTACATTATGATAAAATTATAAAAACTTTTTCAGGCAAATCTCTCTAAACCAGTCCTTAAGTGAGCTTACTACATAGAAAAGTGTGGGACTAAAATATGTTTAATGGAAAGGGAGTCTTGCAGAAACA
Source organism: Gobiocypris rarus (assembly GCA_023029165.1). Taxonomy (NCBI): domain Eukaryota; kingdom Metazoa; phylum Chordata; class Actinopteri; order Cypriniformes; family Gobionidae; genus Gobiocypris; species Gobiocypris rarus. The sequence goes on from CM040916.1 coordinate 51,341,565, forward strand.
CACAGAGCTGGTTCTTCACCTTTAAGCTGGAAAGAGGACTGAAAAAGCATACTCAAGTAGAAGTACTGTTACCTGTCAAAAAATGTAGTTCTAGTAAAAGTACCTGTCCCAAATACTACTCAAAGTAGGAGTAAAAAGTAGCCCTTTTAAATGTACTCAAGAGTAGTGAGTATTATGCTCTGAATCTTATTACACCTTATACCCTGAAAATGTCAAATGTGGCTTACTCTTTTATGGATGATTCTCAGTAAGAAAAAAAAAAAAACAAACCTTAAGATCACCAACAGTATTTTAGTATTTCTTTGACTATTTCTTTTCATTTTTGACTACTAGCACAAAAAAATACAGCATGTTATATTTAAAAAAGCAACCAATAATCTGGTAACATTTATGACAACCATTCTGTAGGTTTTCTTGCGGTTAATTAAAAAATGTTGCAAAGCTACATTAACAATTTTACGTAAAAAAAGCTATTTCTTTTCAAGACGCATTCATTGTACTGCTTTAATTTCAGTGGATTTCTTACTGGTTGAAATTCTAATTTCAATTCTTAAAGTGCAAATCTTATTTTTTTATATCAATAGGCTAATTACTATTGCAAATGTAGCTCTTGATATCAACAATTGAATTGCTGTTGATTTTTGATATCTCCCGGGTCAATCTGTGATTCGATGTTTTAACTCTATTAGAGCATAACGCTTTATAAAAACAAGAGATCGTCTTGACTGAAGGAGGTATATATATATAATGTATGTGTGTATTTATTTATTATTATTTAGTTTTTATAGATGTTGCCCCTTTTTTACATTGGAGCCCCTTCCTCTGAAGAACTCTCTGCACGTGCCTGTCTAATAGTGAAGCAGAGGCGACTGGATTGTGTCACGTGATCTCAGTCTGGTCTTATCTTGTCTTCTGTCTGATTCCCACAGGTTTCGCAGTCGTTAAGCATTCCTTCATCACAGAATCTGTCAAACACTAAGAATTCACCAAAGAAACAAGATAACGAAGAACACCAGCATGGACTGAATTCTGTTTCAATAGAAACTGTAGAGTGAAAAGAGAGATCATTCTTCATTGAAGTGTGTGACTCTGACACCATTCATGTGTTCAACCTCTAAATAATCAGGAAGGGTCTCCACACACACGACTCCAAAGGGGAAAACTGGAGCTCAGCAACAATAAAAACATTAATGTCACTAAACCAAAGTCATTTAATTCTCTCATTATTTATGTTGATGCGTTTTGTATTTTTTCCTCTGGTGTTATTTTTATTACATTTTAAAAACTTACTAAACTCTAAAGAGAACATCAAATTAATTTGACTTTTAATACAATACACACAATCAAACATTAATTTGGGTAATTCAGTACATTTTGAAAGTATTTCATCTGAGCTTGAGAGTATATCAGCCTTTCATATTCAGTCCATGAAGAGCAGCTGAATGAAGGTCAGATGTATTCAAATAAATGAGAATAAAAGCAAATTAAATATCTCTCTCAGATTCTGACAAACAGATGCATCTTTCTTACAATTTATGAAAATAAAATGAAAACTTTTTGTAAAGATGTGGGCCTGTTTAAAAAAAAGAAAAAAAAAAGAAAAGTTTACCCATAATGGACTTATTCTGACCTGATCTCTATTTCTCACGAAATTTAAAACTTGTTGTTTTTATTTGTCAGACTTGTTTAGAGAGATTTAACCAGAAAAGGTTTTATAATTATATCATAATGTAATGTAAAACATCTGGTATAATATTAACTGCTGTCTTTTCTTTCTTTTTATTTGTTGTTTATTGTCTGTAACTCTTGTATTTGTGTGACTCTGTTTTTGCCACGGAGAGCCTGAGATGCTGACAGGACATTAGAAAGCTGTATTATTACTGTGAGTTATGAGAATCTGCAGCTTATATAGGCAAGTTATATTCAGAAACCACATCATGGAAGGACATTAAAGATCCTTCAGGTCACATAACCTGAACATACCAAGAGTGAGAAACCAGAATCTGTATGAATCTTGAAGATTGGGACAAAATGTTCCTAGAACAAAAAACAAAACCTGTAAAGTCTGTGATTATGTTCAGAACTGCTGGTGAGACTTCATGGCGGCTGACGGTTGACAGACACGCCTGATGGATCTCTAACAGTTTCTGATGAACCACTGAAGCACACACACACACACACACACACACACACACACACACACACACACACACACACACACACACACACACACACACACACACACACACACACACACACACACACACACACACACACACACACACACACACACACACACACACACACACACACACACACACACACACACACACACACACACACACACACACACACACACACACACACACACACACACACACACACACACACACACACACACACACACACACACACACACACACACACACACACACACACACACACACACACACACACACACACACACACACACACACACACACACACACACACACACACACACACACACACACACACACACACACACACACACACACACAGTGAAATATGTCACAACAACTTTTTTATGGAAAACGAGAAAACCTGTGGATGTTCTTCATATAGTGTCTATACATTTGTAGTATTGCTAAATGGTTTTAAATGATCAAAATTCCTAAAATGTTCAAACTATTACAGTTTTTCTCAATTGCTTTGGCACATTTTTCTGAACAAACTTAATATTCTCTTATAGCTACTGTGCGAGTTTGTTTCATTTTTACATTGATTATTTATTCCACGGTATCAACAACATAATCATCTGTGTGTTCATAATTGTACAGAATGAAGTGATGACTCTGATATTAAATCGAGCTGAAGGTTCAGACATTATGACGTGAGACTCCAAACACAAGAGCTCTGCTTTAAAACACACTTTCAGGAAAAAGAGATTTTACCCAACGACTTCTATTGCAGAATAAATCTGATCTTTTGAAAATCTTCTATTCATTAAAGAATCCTGAAATACTATGATACGCATTTTCGTGAAAAAAGTATAGGCTATACTTTATTGTATTTCAAATATATTCTCTTTTCCAATAGCATATTGGAAATATACTAAAAAAAATTGTACCATCTCTAAATAAATACAAAGTATATTAGCATCATATTTTCACAATACAACTTTAACACACTTTAAAATGATTGTATTTTAGTATATTTTCTAAAAATATATTTTAGAAAAATGTACTTTAAATGAAAGTTCTGTGTACTTGTGTAAAGTGTACTTATTTGATTATTACTTAAAAAATATATTTGTGTATATTTTAAACTTTATCCTAAAAATTGTTATTGTAAATTATCAATGCACTGAAAGCATATTTCAAAAATACATAATTAATATCATTAAGCTGTAGTATATTTAAAGTTAAATAATAATTAAGGTTATTCATGCTAAAGTGTTCAAATTGAGCATGAATGGTAGCAATTTTGTCCTTTTCTGTTAAAGAAAGAAGTTTTATCCTGTTTATTTTTTTAAAATAAACCCCACTGGGTCCTGCAGAGAATTAACGGGAAAAATTAACAAGGCATTAATTTATCTTTTATGTTACCATTGTTCTGAACATAACATCATGTCGTTTTTTCATGTTTATTTTAATTACACTTTATAATGCTTTAAATAAAAATACAACCAAAACGAAAGATAATGTGTAATGAGTCAAAGTTTGAACGTTTTACTGGACGATTTTTATATCATTCCATGACATTTAAATATATGGATATAATAAAGGAATGAGTCGTCATCACGCATGCACAAATTCTACAGGTGCGAGTGAAATAGAACACATTGTAATGCAATGTTATTAACTGCTCTTCTTTTCTTTTTCTTTTTTTTTTTGACTGTAAATTTTGATGTATTATGTACACCGACACTTTATCTTATGGGATAGCCTGTGCTGACCCAAACTATTTACACTCTCTACCCAGATCGGCTGTGAAGTGACTGCTAGGATATCACAACTGTGTGCATGTGAAGTGCATTAAAAACATAACACTGTCAATAACGGACTTGACACTTGATGAGACCAGTGAAAGCATTGTTCGCATTAAAATGAACATGCATTGACATGAAAATCTAGTAATTTAACCACAGATGCAAATAACTTCTGTATCATAAGTTATATGTAGAAATAGTCTGTTTCAAAGTCAACACATGGCTTTTTTCCTCATGTAAAGCTGAGGAGAGCACTTGTCTTTTCTTGGGGGTGGAACAATAAAGTTATTATGACCTGCAGGATTCCTTCTAAAAAGATTTAAAAAGAAAAGACTAGATTTTTTTTTTTTTTGTCTATTGTAAGTTTTAATGTAAAATGTTTTGCACTTGCGTGAGCAACGTAATATATAAATCTAGGCTAGGCTATAAATATAAAGTAATTAATTGAATTAAACGTTGTTTAAATGTGCGTTTAAACGTGACATATATGAAAGCATGTATTGCAAGGCTGACAAAAAGTAACAAAAAAAAATTTAAAAATAATGAGATGTGTTTGTGGTGTACAACCGCGGATCAGTTGGGCACTGCAGACGCGGCGTGTGGTCGTTCGGATGTTTAATTTGGAGTGCTCCTGCAAGTCGAAAAATTACGCTTAAGGGGTACCCTGTGCGTTAAAATGTGACACCGAGGAGGATTCGAAGAGTGGCTTCAGCGGGAAGGTCTGTGAGCAGAAAGAGTCCAGCGGGAAACTTGACAGCAGAGAAATGAAGCTCATTTCAGATCCGTGAAGGACCTAGAAGACCATGTTAACATATATTCTTAAAATCTCACAGATGTCTCCACATTTTGTAAAGGCTCAATACATATTGCATATAGTTTATGATACAGTGTGTTTCACTAGTTCACACTTACATATAATTTATAGAGTAAATGTAATTGCGTATGTGGCGTGCTGTACGGGGGGAGGGCTTCGAGCTCGGACTACGGCCCGAACGTCTCGGTTACGTATGTAACCTTAGTTCCCTGAGTAGGGAACGAGACGCTGCGTCAGCGCTTTGGGAACGCCTCTGCGTGATTGCGTCGTGAAGCACGTATGCCATCCATCCAATAGAGAGAGAGTACGTCAAGGCGGGTCATAGACCCGGAAACTATAAAGCACCCCGGCAAACACACGCCTTTAGCTTCTGGAGAAGGCCTGAGACAAGGCGCTATGGGGCATGCGAGAGAGTATGGCTTGGTGACGCAGCGCCTCGTTCCCTACTCAGGGAACTAAGGTTACATACGTAACCAAGACGTTCCCTTTCAAGGGAACTCGCGCTGCGTCACCGCTTTGGGAACGAGAATACCCACGCCCCCATATGAGTCCGGATGCCCGTCTGTGCTTCATGGTTGAGAGGCGAGCACCCGAGACCCCGGAGTAGTATTAACATCCAGCTCATAAAACCTGATGAAGGTATGAGGCAAGGACCACCCTGCCGCATCACAAACATCCTGCAGGGAGGCTCCTGCCAACAGTGCCTGGGAGGCAGCCATACTCCTAGTAGAGTGGGACCGAACGGCCATAGGGTAAGGCCGTCTGGCCGCCTCATAAGCGAGTGAGATGGCCTCGACCACCCACTTGCTCATCCTCTGCTTTGACACTGGCCCCCCCCCCTCGAGGGTGGCCCGTAACAGACAAATAGCTGGTCAGTTTTTCTCCACAGGGCAGCTCTGTGGATATATGCATCTAAGGCGCAAACTGGACAAAGCAGATTCAATCTCTCCCGGTCTGACGTCGTAAACGGAGGAGGACAAAAGGCTTGAAGGACAATAGGCCTCACCGGGTTAGTGAGGACCTTCGGAACATACCCGGGCCTCGGCGCGAGAAAAGCTTTAGCCATACCCGGAGCAAATTCCAAGCACGAGGGTGCCACAGAGAGAGCTTGCAAATCCTTGATCCTCTTCAGGGAAGAAATAGCCAGTAAAAACACTGTCTTAAGGGTAAGGAACTTATCCGCGACTTCCTCCATCGGCTCGAAAGGAGCCTCGGAAAGGCCTCGCAGGACGATAGAGAGGTCCCAGGCCGGCACCCTAGTGCGTGTCGCAGGCCTCAGCCTCAAGGTTCCACGGAGGAAACGGGTTACTAGCGGGTGTCGCCCGATAGACACTCCACTCAAAGGAGTGTGGTAGGCCGCTATGGCCGCCACATGCACCTTCAGTGTGGAGGGGGCTAGCCCAGCAGAGAATCTATCTCTCGTGCACCCGACTGCCCTTTTTGTGGGGGCATACGAGTGGCGACACTCACTTTCTGCTGCGTCCTATGGGAGGAGCTTGTACTCGGCGCCTGCTGCTCCCGCCCAGCAGCAGACGAGACCTGGGCCTTACGGGGGAGGAACTGCTTGAGCGCCGCAGACTGCTTTTTGGCCTCCAGGAACCTGCCAGTGACGGTATTGACGGCATCACCGAACAGACCTCCTGGAGCCAGCGGCGCATCGAGCAGAAAGCTCTTATCTCTCTCCCTTATCTCCATAAGGTTGAGCCACAAATGTCTCTCCGAGGCCACCAGGGCTGCCATAGAACGGCCAACACACCTGGCCGTCTCCTTGGTGGCCCGGAGAGCGAGATCTGCTGTGGATCGGAGCTCGGTAATGACATCAGCTCTGATCTCGTGGCTCTCCCCCAGGTCTTTCAGCAGGTCAGCCTGGTATGCCTTTATTATGGCCATAGTATGCAGACATGCGGCGGCCTGACCTGCTGCCGAGTATGCTTTACCCACTAACGTTGATGTAGTTTTAAGGGGCTTTGTGGGTAAAGCTGGAGCCTTTATGGCAGATGCCGACTCAGGCGAGAGATGGCTCGCAAGCGTCTCTTCAACCCGAGGCATCTGACCATAACCGTGCCTTTTCAACCCAGAGATGTTACTATACACTGATGTGCCTGGGTTGAAAATGCAGACCGCCTCCACGATCTCGACACCTCGGTGTGGAGATCGGGGAAAAACGGCAGACTCCTGCGTGGAGGCTGAGCAGAGCGCGAGGGGAGAAAGCGCTAGTCGAGCTTACTTTTTACAGTAGCTCGCTCATTATGCTCATGTGGCCAGTCGATGTTTAATCTGGCCACAGCTCTGCTCAAAACCTCCATGAGCTCCTCACTTGCAGGGGATTGAAGTGGCGAGTCCTCAATCCCTGCATCGACAGTGCAGATATCGACCTCCTCGGAGGACGATAACTGCAATGCCCCGCCCGGCCCCCGGGCGGGAGAAACCACAGCGCGGGCTCCCGAACCCAGAGATACGTCGCCGGATCTGGCGGGTGAAGGCTGAGATAGGGCGGGGCCCATCTCAAACCCCTCCACCAGATCCATCTGCGAACCCCACGACATGAGCCGTCGCTGTGCCTCAGCAGCAGCGGGACCCGCATCGCGGGGAACGCAAGCCGGAGCGCCCTCCTCGAGTGCCGACTGCGCGTGCTGCTCTCCCAAACAAACAACACACATCGAGTGTGTGTCCCCACCGGTAATGAAACGTGAGCAGGGAGGAACACACCTAATGAAATGTTGTTCGCTCGCCATATTTTCACTCTCAAAACAATAAAGTCTGAACTCAGACACAACACAGATTGGACAGAATGAACACAGAGCGCTTGTTGAAGGCAACAGAAGCTAAAGGCGTGTGTTTGCCGGGGTGCTTTATAGTTTCCGGGTCTATGACGTCACCCGCCATGACGTACTCTCTCTCTATTGGATGGATGGCATACGTGCTTCACGAGGCGTTCCCAAAGCGGTGAAGCAGTGCGAGTTCCCTTGAAAGGGAACCCAGAGTACCCCCGTATGTAAGTGGTTTAGAACTTAAAAAGGAAAAAAAAACAGAGCAAAATGTGGAGAAGGGGTGGTGGAGGGATGCTGGAAAAACTGTCAACTAAATGGAGGTAAGACGGCTTGTATTCCTCTTTTGTTGATTGGCTGTGTACTCTCCACCTGTGTCAATTATCTGACATGTTCCTCCTGAACCTTGTTTAGTCAAACAGCATTTGTTTTAATGCCATATGATTTTGTCATCATAAATGGACCAGCGACACATCAGATGAGTTGTCGCACGTATGTTTTCCCAACTAACTGAAATAAACCATTAGTATGAATTCCTGATCGAGCATTGACCACTGATTAACTAATGTGAACTAATCTGACATTCAGAATGTGGTTTCTTTGCAAGAGCTTATATGAACAGATGTGGTCTGCAACCCGTTCAAATTCATATAAAATTCCTAATTTCACTAAATTCATATGTTTTAAATGTTGTGAGAATTGGTGTCATATTGGCGGTTCACACCCGATCATCAAAAACACCTCAAATATCTCAGAATTTTTTCAAGAAAACCCACTGCAGCATTTCTAGACAATAAATGTCCCACATCTGATCATCGCCATCCTAAGCCAGACAACAGGTTTGACTTGGAAAATGGATTTCACATTTTTCACTTTCGTTTTTTTTTTTTTTGTGTATGTTAAAACATATATTTATGTTCAGTTATTTCAGCAAACATTTTTAGCAAAGTGAATCTGGTGGTGTCACACTGACACAGGCACTGATGGTTTGATTATTGAGTTTAATATTGAGGAATGACACAGTTTACAGTAGTTCAGAATGGCAGCTCATCGTGTGTCTGTTATTACAGAAGAGGGTACACGACTCTAGTCACAGACATTGGCATTTCTTCATTGGCGGCGATCACTACACATATCTTTGCAGTAAGAAACACATCTCCATCGACACGCACCTGAGAGAGAGAGAGAGAGAGAGAGAGAGAGAGAGAGAGAGAGAGAGAGAGAGAGAGAGAGAGAGAGAGAGAGAGAGAGAGAGAGAGAGAGAGAGAGAGAGAGATGGGTTTAATGCACAAACATTTTTCAAGTTCATAAATTACAAATATCTAAAGCTGATCTTTTCCAGTGAACTTCATTCACACTGACAGAGATGTGAAATTTTCCATGACAGGCAACATGAGGTTTTCAGAGTAGATTTTAAATCTTTAAAATGTTGTGTTTGAACTTCTGTTTTTGCGCTAGCTCTGTATATTTCTATGGCATCAATGTCGAAGAGTAATTGAAGTGGATTTACTTGTAGAGTTAATGAAAGTTATCATGAGCATTGCAGTGTCGTATCAGCTGTTTGACTAGATTGTTGGTAACATGCGGAGTTTGTATATGAAGCATTTGTGTAGGCCTATAACTTTGTATAATACACTCATAACTCGTAACAGTAATTGGTAATTGGCCCTTATTTGTATGTAACATTGATAAAAAAGTCTAAGAGATAGGTGTTACAAATTCACAAGCTCAAAATCCAAAAAAAAAAAAAACTTGTTTACCTTGACCACATAATGTGTTCCTCCGCACAGAACCAGACGGGCAAAGACTAAAGGAGTGTAAACCTCAAAACGGGTTCCAGCCAATCTCTCTATGTCTGGCTTCGCCTGAATAAATAGAAAGACATTTTATATGATTCTATATTATTATTATTATTATTATTATTATTTATTTGATAGGCTATATTATTAGTTTATATATCAGAAAACACAAATAAATAATCTTAACAAATATTTCCCAAACACATTTTACAGCACCAAGATAGATCATTTTACTAGGCTGCGTTTGAACAAAAACTACATTTACCACATGAGTGATTTTCTGTCTCTTACCTGAGAGCAGATCTTCTTCACCTCTTCAGTGACAGGCTCCAGTGGGCTCGATTCTCCAATTTCTGACATTGCTGCAGTGCTGGTGATCAGAGTCTGGCTGGAATAAACTGTATTATCAGGCAGTCTGTCTCTCAGATTGATTCTGATCCACTATTTATGCTGCCAGAATCATGACGTGAGTCTTCACTGGAATTACATGTGATGTCATCAAAGGGGCTGAATGAATGAATAGTGGGTGTTTCGGTTTGGGGTGTTGTGTGATATTCAGTTCCAGGGAAAAACGTCCAGTGGGTGAAGAATAATATTCATGATATTTCTCCAATTATGGGTGTGTGTCGTTGATACAATGAGCAAACAAATGGAAGAGAAAATATAAATCAAATCACAACTTTAATGGGTTATTTCCAAAAGGAAATGAAGTTTTGATGTTAAGCATTAACTACAACAGTTCACATTTTGAAATGTAATATTCAGTTTTGTAATATGATAAATCCTCTAAGCTATATTTCCTGATTGATTACAGGCGTTCAGATAAATGAGGACACGACAGAGCAAACAATGAGTGAATAACCTCTGCCACTTCAGGCTAATGCAGTTTTTACTCTTTGATGACTTTAGCTTTATTTCATTTATGAGGCTTTGAATGTAATTTGAATAGTTTGATTATCTGTCATTACAGATTATTACAATACTGCATTGTGTCAACAACAATAATGCCTGAAATAAACATCTGATGAATCTGTGGCCTAATGAAATGGTGAGAGTATTCTGTCATTCCTGATTTCCTGGTTATTTTGTATATATCCGGTGTTTAAGGCTCAAGTTCCCTTAACACCAAACCTCACCTCACTGTCTCCTCATGAGACTGGAGAATTATCATTAAAGCACATTTACTTGTCAACTTGTATCTGTCGTGTGTTTTTAAGCTGTAAGAAAGCAACATCAGAATCTCTCCACATTCTCCTGTTTGGGAATCACTGTCTCCAAGAACCAACAGATTAAAGGTCCAGATCACCCAAAAATGAAAACTCATCATCATTCACTCGCCCGTTTGAAACCACTTTGACTTCTTTTCTTCTGCAGAACACAAAAGAGAATATTCTGAAGAACATTGGGAACAGTTGAACCGATATTAGTGCCACTCACTTCCACTGTATGAACAAAAAACAGAATCGAACACAAATGTTTCAAAATATGATCCACAGAAGAATGAGCCACACAACTCTGAAACAACATGAGGGCGACAGAAATGAAGGAACGATCTCTTTAAAATAGACTCAGAAAAGCATAATGATTTTCATTATTGTATTTAGCAAAATATAGAGCAATGTTTAACAGTTTAGAGAATCTGAGATAAAAAACTAATAAATATTATATTATCGCTCTATATCAGTAATATTGTGAACAATTATTGCCTTTTAAAATAACTATTTTCTATTGTAAAATGTAATTTATTCCTGTTATCAAAGCTGAATTTATCATCATTCCTCCAGTCTTCAGCGTCACATGATCCTTCAGGAATCATTCTCATATGAGGATTTGATGCTCAAGAAACATTTATGATTATTATCAGTGTTGAAAACAGTTGTGTTGATTATTTCAGGATTCTTTAATGAATAGAAGATTTTCAAAAGATCAGATTTATTCTGCAATAGAAGTCGTTGGGTAAAGTCTCTTTTTCCTGAAAGTGTGTTTTAAAGCAGAGCTCTTGTGTTTGGAGTCTCACGTCATAATGTCTGAACCTTCAGCTCGATTTAATATCAGAGTCATCACTTCATTCTGTACAATTATGAACACACAGATGATTATGTTGTTGATACCGTGGAATAAATAATCAATGTAAAAATGAAACAAACCGGCTCAGTATTAGAGAATATTAAGACTGTTCAGAAAAATGTGCCAAAGCAATTGAGAAAAACTGTAATAGTTTGAACATTTTAGGAATTTTGATCATTTAAAACCATTTAGTAATACTACAAAATGTATAGACACTATATGAAGAACATCCACAGGTTTTCTCGTTTTCCAGAAAAAAATCGCTGTGACATATTTCACTGTGTGTGTGTGTGTGTGTGTGTGTGTGTGTGTGTGTGTGTGTGTGTGTGTGTGTGTGTGTGTGTGTGTGTGTGTGTGTGGACTGGTAATCCCTTCGTTATGGGGACAAAATGTCCCCACAAAGATGGCAATATCCAAAATCCTTGTCCTTGTGGGGACATTTTTTGGTCCCCATGAGGAAAACATCTTATTAATCACACTAAGTGATGTTTTTTGAAAATGTAAAAATGCAGCATGTCTCCTGTGATGGGTAGGTTTAGGGGCAGGGGCAGTGTAGGGGGATAGAAAATCCGGTTTGTACAGTATAAAATTCATTACGCCTATGGAATGTCCCCATAAAACATGGACACTTACGCCATCACACACACTCACACACACACACACACACACACACACACACACACACACACACACACACACACACACACACACACACATTCACATATATATGAAAATAATAGCCCATGGTACTGCGTTTATGATTATTGCCTGATGATCAAGTATCGATCCATATAGCCTATAGTAGCCTAAATAATTCATTCAGAATGGATGATAATATAGCACCTTAATCGCAGCTCGTTAAAAAGGAAGTAAGGCTGTTTCCAAAACTGAAATTCACATGTAACTTCTGTATCTGAATACATAAAATTAATGTCATACAATCACGAGTTCATGGTCAGGAGAGACTTGGCCAATTAAATCACAAACAAGACACGTAGCCTATTGTTCATTTAATAATTGTATAAAAAGCAGTTTATTAATATGTAGCGCTAATATAATTTCTAAAAGTTAGTAAAATAAAGCGGGTTGAATCCGAAAAGCTCTAAACCAACATTAGTATTGTTAAGACGGCAGATATTACAGCTGCAGAGATTAAAATACAAACGATTTGATGTTTTTGATCTCAGAAACTCTTGGTTTAGTCTGCTCGGCCATGACTGTTCAATAAAGATTGCATATGACAGAACATTTTTCATAGACTAGGACATGATCAAGGGTACGTTTCCCATATAATGACGTCCATAGTACGAGGCATCGTTAAAGGAATCAACTAGCTGGTCACGACTGTTTCCCGAACCCTTGTTGTCACAAATCTGTCGTGATGGGTCAGTTTAAGGGTAGGGTTAGGGACAGGTGTGGTGGGATGGGTCAGTTTAAGGGTAGGGTTAGGGACAGGTGTGGTGGGATGGGTCAGTTTAAGGGTAGGGTTAGGGACAGGTGTGGTGGGATGGGTAAGTTTAAGGGTAGGGTTAGGTGTAAGGGAAGTGTCAACTGTGTATTTACAAATGTAACTCAACACAGTCTCACTCCCAACTCGTCACATATTGCCGCTTGGTCAGGACCCCTCGACGTCACATTTTAACGCACAGGGTACCCCTTAAGCGTCATTTTTCGACGTTCAGGGGCACTCCACTGATGCCAAGGAGAAGCCTAGGGCGTCATATACAGACGTGTTGGGCACGTGAATGGCATCGTGATGAAATTATTTATTGGGTTATAATTTTTCCATTATGACATGTTGGAGTATGATTCTCAATGTAATAAGCACACTTTTATTTAAATTTATTTATTTTTATTTACGCTATTCGGACACGTTTGAAACAGCCCACCCCACCCCGCCCTAAACTTGCCTATTTGCGTATTATATGATATAAAACACAGAATATAACAGACAACAGACACACTTTATTGAAAAATCCGGCTATTGCAACTGTTCCGAGAACAAACGATTGATTTGTGTGAAGAAAAGACCCAAAAGCAATCACCGTCTCCACGGTACACCTCGGCGTCACGATATGGACGAAATGGGAACTCCATTGCTTTCAATGGGAAACCTTTGGCGTCAACAGAAGACGCGAATTCAATCGGTATGAAATCGCGCTGAAGAAGTGAAGTCTCATTCAGAACACATCGCGATGTTTGGCGTCAGTTCACGTGTGTCACATGTGGGTGAGTAGTCAAATATTATGTCCTAATGTTTGTAGTATGTTCTGCTTGTCGCTATCGATCAGATTAGGTCAGTCACTGCATTATATCTGTCATCTCCACTGAGGATTTGCATTTCTTTGCTTTCTAACTCAACACATCTTGCTAATAGGGTAATTAGACACTGTCACGTGACATACTATAGACCTTTAAACAGTTGTTCATATTTAATAATAACTATCAGTATAGTTTCAACTTGGAATTTGTAGTAGAAGCACAATAAAAACAACACTTGCCATGCTTTTACCATAGTAACCTTAGTTTTAATGTGATAGGTGCAGTAAAAGGACAGTAACCTCAAATATTACCATGCTTTTACCACAGTAACCTTAGTTTTAATGTGATGTTTGTTGTAAAAAGACAGTAACCACAACAATTACCATGCTTTAAATGCATTTTATGTAAATCCAAATATTTTAATGTAAATAGTACTTTTTCCTGTATATAATGCAATATATTATATATTATGACTTTTTTTCTCTCTTTCTTTTTTTACCTGAAAAGACCAAAAGGGCCTTCCGGACTCAGTCAGCCCATTCTTGTTTGTGGAGAAGTAACGGAGATGACCAAAAGCTGCAACAGCAAATATTTGCAAAGGTATGTATGTATGTGCTGGTTTGAACCCTTTATCAAACATATTATTCAGCATTTGTTGTTACTTAAAGTTATTCTTACAAATTCCATGGCTCAATCAGTAAGAATATATTCTCAAAGTCTCAATAATTCACAAGATTTAACAAGTAGTCAAATTCATATGATACTCGTACATAATCCTGCAGCTTTTACAATGACTCCTGCCATTGGCTACTGCCTCAATTCCTGTACATATGTATTGTTGTGTCCATTGTATTCTTTAAAATTATTTCAACTTGGGCTCTGTCTTTTAATGTAATGTTACATGTCTCTTCACACCTCATAACCTACCGCTGTTTGCAAGAGTGAAAATTCTCACATGACATCAGATAATCGATTATTTTGTCATACTCAGATCAGTTGCACTGTTGATAACGTCAACAAAAAATCAAGTGAATTATCAACATTTTTAAACACATTCATATGATATAGCTTGCTATTAAATATATACTTTTAATAATGTGAATGCACACATATCAGTGAACTTATTACATAAATGTATTTAACATTTAATTATGCAACGCTTTTTACAGAAAGAAATCCTGCAGTTATGTATAAACTTACAACATCATCATCATGTCCTGCCCTGGGCACATTAGGCAACATGTGTCCTCCAACATATTCGATCCGTGGTCACATCTTCTCATTCAGGGCTTCATGAAACATCTGTCTCATATCTTCCTTGGTCTTCCCTGTCTCCTGCGTCCTCCTGGTGGTGTCCACTTCATAAGTGTTTTTGGGTGTTGTTGTTCGGGTATGCATAGGATATGTCCAGTGAAGTGCACCCTTTTTTCTGACAGTTTCTCAAAGTCTTCACGTGGAGTCTGTGGAGTCTTATGATCTCCATCCACTAGTTCTAGTCATGCAGCGACTTCATGATGCTATAGTCCAATGTATATTTCTGCATTTGTTGTTTGTTCGAACAAATGAAGATAGTGAGAGTGAATACCTTTTGAAATCAATATTTATTCATTAAACCTTTCAATACAGTGGTCACTATAGTACATGTCCACCATATCTACCTCTGTGGTATCATTAATAACTACATCTATGGTTGGTATCATTATCACTACCTTTTTAATGTAACTGTTACATGAATGTATTATATAGAAGTATTTTCTTACTAAAAATGGTTGACATTTATAATAATTTAATTGGACTTTCATTTAGTTGCAGTAAAAGTGAACAATAATCACAAATATATAATATTAAAGTTGAGAATGTAAAATGTTCTTCAGTTTTTGCCTATTTATTTTTTAATGGGAAGAAATATTTTTTCAGATAACAAAATTGCACCTCATCTCTTGGTTTGTACTTCATCATGGTAATATTTGTGTGGAGAGAGAGAGAGAGAGAGAGAGAGAGAGAGAGAGAGAGAGAGAGAGAGAGAGAGAGAGAGAGAGAGAGAGAGAGAGAGAGAGAGAGAGAGAGAGAGAGAGAGAGGGGGGACTGATCTTTATACTGGTGTGCATGTCTTTAAACTGTTTGACATTAAATATCGGAATATGCTTACAAAATTGTGTGCATTCTTTATGCTTTTGTTACATTTATTTTAATTCCAATAGTTCAGATGGTCAAGGGTGGCATAAAGAAGTTTAAAATGAATGCCTATATTTATATACATACCTATATATATATATATATATATATATATATATATATATATATATATATATATATATATATATATATATATATATATATATATATATATATACACATAAACACACACTATAAATGTTACAAAAGCTGCAAAACTACCAGTGCTGTTGTAGCTTGTAGGCCATTGCATGGAAAAAGAGGTTTCTCTTTCAAATATATTTATGCATCAGTTTAACCACACATATGAGTCTTTCGTTTTAAAATGTTAGTTTTATTATTTAATTAGAATAAATAAATATTTAGCTGCCTAAATATTAAATATTTAAGGGATCCTTCAGTTGGAACCGGATGAGATCTGTCATCATTTACCATAAATGGACAGGTAAGAGTGACGCCTCTGTTCAGCTGGATTGTCATTGGCTGTGACTTTATCGTAGGACTCGCTGTGATTGGACTATCTTTTAACCCATATAAAACGGCGTTTCATGTTATAAAGTATGTATTGGTGTTATTTTTATGTTAGATATACGTTAAGTAAGCTATAAAGTGTCGGTATGTTATGAGAAATTACTCCTTTACCGAGAACACAACCCTAACCCTAAGCATTACTGCACACTTCAATGAACTACATCCCCATATTTACCATTGCATTGATACAATGACAAAGATATATGGGTAATGTAGTTTAAAACGTTTAATAATGAAACAATAAATGTTAAGTAAATTACATCTTTAATGGACAACTGGATATCTAAATATGTGCATTGTGCAAACCTTTATGACATTATGAGGGGCAGGCTTAAATTTAATATTTTACTGTGAGCATTTTGAGAAAACCTTTATGCCAGCTTTCCATATATGTCTGAAAACTGTGCCCAACATTATTTAGTAAACATAGCATAAGCAGATTTTCTCTGTGATAGGCTAACCAGCAATTTGAAATTTAGTTTTGCTCTTCCAGGGGCCACTACTGGGTCCCTGGAGGTGGAAGGGCAGAACAACTTACACAGATCTATTCTCCTCATTATGGACAACACATTTTGAGTCACATTTTAAATATCAGAGTATTTTGTCTTTTCTATTTTAACATCATGCTTGCATTAGTTCTTGATGGGTATTGTGAGACCATCTGATGAAATACAGAGATATTTGAAAGAGATGTTGTAAAATAAAAATTATTAATATTTATTTAGTTTTATGGATAGACACCAATAAATATAATGGAACAGCTTGCCATTATCCAGTTTCCAATGTAAACAAAAACTATTTATATATTTACACTTCGCTATTACCATTAAATATAGGTCAATGCACCATTAAGTAAAATGACAAGAGACATTGCCAGAATTTCATCTTCACTCTGTCTCCACGTTCCTGAAATTGGTAATGTGCATGCTTTAATTTTTATTGCAGTATAGATGTACCAGAATTATCAATATGGATCATCTTCAGTTAAGCTTGAAGTGTTTGTAATCCTTCCCTTTATTTCACTGAAAACTAAATGTATATACAACTTTTTGGTGCATTGTTGTACCAAATATAATATAACCAGACAAAAAAAAAGTTTACGTCTCAAGTACAATAATCTTGGTAATTAATTAGATAACCTAAATAAACTTGTAAAATGTGTATTTACTGTACCAAACACCATACACAATATTCACCATACTTTATCACTCAACACTTTATTGGAGGATACAGTATACAGTTGATACAGTAGCATAAAGTCAAATGAGATCCAAGATAAATAAAAATGCATCTTCAAAAATACATTAACATCATATTAATCCATTCACAGCTGGTGAAGCCACACAAACGAGTGCCACATAATCCCATCCAGTCAACTATGATACAGAAAACAGATTTGATATTGTGTTGGAAAATAATGATTCATTATCACAGCTAGACTGGTTTCTGGCTCTTTCCTCTATCATGTTCATGGTCCATCATGTTCTTCTTCTTCTAAACCTCTTTGCCCATTTGTACCCTACAGTATAACTGATGAACAGAGGATGTGATCACTGATGTTGTGTAGCTTTTTCTCAACCAGAGGAAGAACATTCCATTGTCAGGTGTTCTCCAGTCCTGGTCTAAAAGTAAAACAAAAACACAATTCAAAGTTTAATGTACAGTCAGGTTAGCCTATGTTCTGCATGATTTAAGCAGTGGTGGGTGACTCTGGCCCTAAGCATCCACTGTCCTGCATATTTAGCTCCAACCTCAAACCATCCTGTCTATAACTGTCTATAAGTAAAACTGAAGACTTTGGTTAAAAATTTCAGATGTGCTCGATTTGGCTTAGAGGTAAACTCTCCACCTGCTCATTCTGATTTAAATTTACAAAGCAGCAGTCAGTACATTATTAATATACACATTGAAGCATTATGTATATAATATTGCAGCACATAATAACAGCATATATTTTAGAAAGGCATGGTCTCTTCTCTTCGGAGCTTTTAGAATTGATGCTAGATTTCTTAAGTCCCTTTCAAGAGCATCACTTGTGACAGCCTTAACAATGTAACAATTGTTAAAATACTGCAATACAAATGTCATGGTAAGAATTAAGAAATAGGTACCGAGGCACCAGACTTACCATGCTTATGAAGCACCCATGGCCATGCATAGTTCTCAGAGAGTGGAGTTTTTGCCTCTTGTATTCCTCCTTGGCAGCACATTAGTCTTTGTCCTGTAGAATCTTCTGAAGTTTGTGCCTTCTCTTGCTATCCATCTGAAAACACAAATAAAATGTGTTTTATTCAGTGGAGTATAAAGCCATGTTTCAATTCAAAGAACTAACCGGATATTTCAGATAATTCAAAGAACATTTACTATTTGATTCCTAATATATGTCACAACTCATTATCTTCCAAAGCTACCCAGAACCAGCCATGGTCTACAAAACAATGGAGAAATAGCTGGAGTTTTGCTGATTTTATCTAAGACAAACAGACAGTGCCATTTTTAAGAACTGAAGGCCAAAAGTGTTTTAAGCCTTTACGCTAAAATAATAAAATAATAATTGTATCAAAAAGGGAAGAAAATATATATATTTTTTCTCATGTTAGATAAATCCAAGAAACAGAACCTCATTTGTTCATTTTAGGAGTTATAAAAAGATTTAGACTTGAATAATGGTGTATTTTGTCAGAATAGAAAGAATGATCGCTGCTGAAATGAATAGTCCTTTGAGAGATCAACATCAAATTCTTAACTGCATATTACAGCATTGCTTCAATACAAGACATACCAGTGGACTTGCACACTTTTCTGTCTTCTTCGGGCACAAGATGGCCATGTTCCTTCCTCACCAAAAACAAAGGACTTATTCGATTAGCTTGCTTCGATATACGGTCTGGTCTTTCTTCTCTGCTGTAAAACAAGAAAGTCTCACTTACTCTTTGTGTAAATACTTTTGTTTTTGAAACATATAAATTAAGACAGTTACAATAAAGTTAATTTACCATATGATTCAGGAGAGCATTTGATGAGTAAATACTGATATACTAAAAATATTCTAGAAACTTTACCTGTGAAGGGCTGATTACGGCAAGATCGCTGCGACTCACTAGTAGCTCTTGTGAGGGTTGACTCTTAAAAGAGCTGATCAATTTGTTATTGTAGAGATCTAAAAAAAAAATACAAAAAATAAAAGTAAAAGTAATCTGCAAGTAATCCTGCAAGACAGAAAGAAAAGACATTTAATTACATTGCATGCAAGTTATAAGTTTATACATAACTGCAGGATTTCTTTCTGTAAAAAGCGTTGCATAATTAAATGTTAAATACATTTATGTAATAAGTTCACTGATATATGTGCATTCCCATTATTAAAAGTATATATTTAATAGCAAGCTATATCATATGAATGTGTTTAAAAATGTTGATAATTCACTTGGTTTTTTTTTGACGTTATCAACAGTGCAACTGATCTGAGTATGACAAAATAATCGATTATCTGATGTCATGTGAGAATTTTCACTCTTGCAAACAGCGGTAGGTTATGAGGTGTGAAGAGACATGTAACATTACATGAACAGACAGAGCCCAATTTGAAATCATTTTAAAGAATACAATGGACTTAATATAAACTTTCTGACAGTGTGTGGGACATCCGACTACTTTCCAAGAAAGGGCACAACAATACATATGTACAGGAATTGAGGCAGTAGCCAATGGCAGGAGTCATAGTAAAAGCTGCAGGATTATGTAAGAGTATATACAAATATAGTATCATATGAATTTGACTACTTGTTAAATCTTGTGAATTATTGAGACTTTGAGAATATATTCTTACTGATTGAGCCATGGAATTTGTAAGAATAACTTTAAGTAACAACAAATGCTGAATAATATGTTTGATAAAGGGTTCAAACCAGCACATACATACATACCTTTGCAAATATTTGCTGTTGCAGCTTTTGGTCATCTCCGTTACTTCTCCACAAACAAGAATGGGCTGACTGAGTCCGGAAGGCCCTTTTGGTCTTTTCAGGTAAAAAAAGAAAGAGAGAAAAAGTCATAATATATAATATATTGCATTATATACAGGAAAAGTACTATTTACATTAAAATATTTGGATTTACATAAAATGCATTTAAAGCATGGTAATTGTTGTGGTTACTGTCTATTTACAACAAACATCACATTAAAACTAAGGTTACTGTGGTAAAAGCATGGTAAGATTTGAGGTTGCTGTCCTTTTACTGCACCTATCACATTAAAACTAAGGTTACTATGGTAAAAGCATGGCAAGTGTTGTTTTTATTGTGCTTCTACTACAAATTCCAAGTTGAAACTATACTGATAGTTATTATTAAATATGAACAACTGTTTAAAGGTCTATAGTATGTCACGTGACAGTGTCTAATTACCCTATTAGCAAGATGTGTTGAGTTAGAAAGCAAAGAAATGCAAATCCTCAGTGGAGATGACAGATATAATGCAGTGACTGACCTAATCTGATCGATAGCGACAAGCAGAACATACTACAAACATTAGGACATAATATTTGACTACTCACCCACATGTGACACACGTGAACTGACGCCAAACATCGCGATGTGTTCTGAATGAGACTTCACTTCTTCAGCGCGATTTCATACCGATTGAATTCGCGTCTTCTGTTGACGCCAAAGGTTTCCCATTGAAAGCAATGGAGTTCCCATTTCGTCCATATCGTGACGCCGAGGTGTACCGTGGAGACGGTGATTGCTTTTGGGTCTTTTCTTCAGAGAAATCAATCGTTTGGCCTCGGAACAGTTGCAATAGCCGGATTTTTCAATAAAGTGTGTCTGTTGTCTGTTATATTCTGTGTTTTATATCATATAATACGCAAATGGGCAGGTTTAGGGGGGGTTGGGCTGTTTCAAACGTGTCCGAATAGCGTAAATAAAAATAAATAAATTTAAATAAAAGTGTGCTTATTACATTGAGAATCACACTCCAACATGTCATAATGGAAAAATTATAACCCAATAAATAATTTCATCACGATGCCATTCACGTGCCCAACACGTCTGTATATGACGCCCTAGGCTTCTCCTTGGCATCAGTGGAGTGCCCCTGAACGTCGAAAAATGACGCTTAAGGGGTACCCTGTGCGTTAAAATGTGACGTCGAGGGGTCCTGACCAAGCGTCAATATGTGACGAGTTGGGAGTGAGACTGTGTTGTCCAGCGAGAAACTTGACAGCAGAGAAATGAAGCTCATTTCAGATCTGTGAAGGACCTAGGAGATCATGACTGAATTTATACGGCATATGACTGTTAAAATGACAGAACAGACCAAAAATATTTCTAAAATCTCACAGATGTGTCCACATAGTTTGCGAAGACTCAATAAATATGACATAGTTTATGATACAGTGTGTTTGTTTTTATGCCATATGATTTTCACCATTAATGGACCAGCGACACATCAGATGATTTGTCACACATTAATGTTTTCCCAACTAACTGAAACAAACACTGAAATAAAAAAGAATTCATGATAGAGCATTTACCACTGGAGATAACAGGGATTTACAAAATGAACTAATCTGACAGACGAGCAGATGTGGTGGTCTGCAACCAGTTAAAATTAATAATTAATCATTTAAATTATTTGATATGTTTAAAATGTTGTGAGTATTGGTGTCAAACTGGAGTTTTCATATTGGCGGACCACATACCAGATCATGAAAAACATTCAAATATCTCAGCACTTTTTCAAGAAAACCCAAACAGCGTTTCTAGACAATAAATGTCCCACATCTGATTATCCCCATCCTGAGAGGGACAGGTTTGACTTGGAAAAAGAATTTAAAATGTTTCACTTTATTTTATAAAAGTTTTTTTTTCTTTTATTATTTTTTGGACGATTTGGAATAGTGAGAAATATTTCAGCATAGTTCAGTTATTTCAGCATAAAATATTTTTAGTAAAGTGAGTGAATCTGGTGTTGTTCACATAAACACACTGACACAGGCACTGAGGGTTTGAATATTGAGTTTAATAATTGAATTAAACGTTGTTTAAACGTGACATCTATGAAAGCATGGATTGCCAGGCTGACAAAAAGTAACAAAAAACTTATGGATTTGAAATAAAAAAATAATGAATAGATGTTGTGTTTGTGTGGTGTACAACCACGGATCGGTTGCGCACTGCAGACGCGGCAATTCGTACATATTTTACGAGTTACCAAATTCGTATGAATTCATACGAATGACCTACCCCTGACCCCGCCCCTAAACCTACCCATCACGAGTGAGGTCGTACAAATTCGTACGAATTAGACACCTTTTATTCAATCGTATGAATTAGTACGAATTGGTCGTGAGATAGCGTTGGTCGTTCGGATGTTTAATTTGGAGTGCTCCTGCAAGTCGAAAAATTACGCTTAACGGGTAGGCCTACCCTGTGCGTTAAAATGTGACACCGAGGAGGATTCGAAGAGTGGCTTCAGCGGGAAGGTCTGTGAGCAGAAAGAGTCCAGCGGGAAACTTTACAGCAGAGAAATGAAGCTCACAGATGTCTCCACATTTGTAAAGGCTCAATACATATTGCATAGTTTATGATACAGTGTGTTTGTTTTTATGCCATGATTTTGTCATCATAAATGGACCAGCGACACATCAGATGAGTTGTCGCACGTAGGCCTATGTTTTCCCAACTAACTGAAACAAACACTGAAATAAACCATTAGTATGAATTCCTGATCGAGCATTGACCACTGATTAACTAATGTGAACTAATCTGACATTCAGAATGTGGTTTCTTTGCAAGAGCTTATATGAACAGATGTGGTCTGCAACCCGTTCAAATTCATATAAAATTCCTCATTTCACTAAATTCATATGATTTAAATGTTGTGAGAATTGGTGTCATATTGACGGTCCACATACCCGATCATCAAAAACACCTCAAATATCTCAGAATTTTTTCAAGAAAACCCACTGCAGCGTTTCTAGACAATAAATGTCCCACATCTGATCATCGCCATCCTAAGCCAGACAACAGGTTTGACTTGGAAAATGGATTTCACATTTTTCACTTTCGTTTTTTTTCAGTTATTTCAGCAAACATTTTTAGCAAAGTGAATCTGGTGTTGTTCACATAAACACACTGACAGGCACTGATGGTTTGATTATTGAGTTTAATATTGAGGAATGACACAGTTTACAGTAGTTCAGAATGGCAGCTCATCGTGTGTGTCTGTTATTACAGAAGAGGGTACACGACTCTAGTCACAGACATTGGCATTTCTTCATTGGCGGCGATCACTACACATATCTTTGCAGTAAGAAACACATCTCCATCGACGCGCACCTGAGAGAGAGAGAGAGAGAGAGAGAGAGAGAGAGAGAGAGAGAGAGAGAGAGAGAGAGAGAGAGAGAGAGAGAGAGAGAGAGAGAGAGAGAGAGAGAGAGAGAGAGAGAGAGAGAGAGAGAGAGAGAGAGAGAGATTTCAAGTTCATAAATTACAAATATCTAAAGCTGATCTTTTCCAGTGAACTTCATTCACACTGACAGAGATGTGAAATTTTCCATGACAGGCAACATGAGGTTTTCAGAGTAGATTTTAAATCTTTAAAATGTTGTGTTTGAACTTCTGTTTTTGCGCTAGCTCTGTATATTTCTATGGCATCAATGTCGAAGAGTAATTGAAGTGGATTTACTTGTAGAGTTAATGAAAGTTATCATGAGCATTGCAGTGTCGTATCAGCTGTTTGACTAGATTGTTGGTAGCATGCGGAGTTTGTATATGAAGCATTTGTGTATAACTTTGTATAATACACTCATAACTCGTAACAGTAATTGGTAATTGGCCCTTATTTTTATGTTACATTGATAAAAAGTCTAAGAGATAGGTGTTACAAATTCACAAGCTCAAAATCCATAAAAAACTCATTTACCTTGACCACATAATGTGTTCCTCCGCACAGAACCAGACGGGCAAAGACTAAAGGAGTGTAAACCTCAAAACGGGTTCCAGCCAAGCTCTCTATGTCTGGCTTCGCCTGAATAAATAGAAAGACATTTTATATGATTCTATATTATTATTATTTATTTGATAGGCTATATTATTAGTTTAGCAGAAAACACAAATAAATAATCTTAAATAATTACAACAAATATTTTCCCAAACACATTTTACAGCACCAAGATAGATCATTTATAGGCTGCGATTGAACAAAAACTGCATTTACCACATGAGTGATTCTCTGTCTCTTACCTGAGAGCAGATGTCCTTCACCTCTGGAGTGACAGGTGCCACTGGGCTCCATTTTCCAATTTCTGACATTGCTGCAGTGCTGGTGATCAGAGTCTGGCTGGAATAAACTGTATTATCAGGCAGTCTGTCTCTCAGATTGATTCTGATCCACTATTTATGCTGCCAGAATCATGACGTGAGTCTTCACTGGAATTACATGTGATGTCATCAAAGGGCCTGAATGAATGAATGAAGAGGCGGAGTTTCGGTTTGGGGTGTTGTGTGATATTCAGTTCCAGGGAAAAACTTCCAGTGGGTGAAGAATAATATTCATATTTCTCCAATTATGGGTGTGTGTCATTCAGGGGCGTAGCCATCATTTCAAAAGTGAGGGGGACAGAATGTCAAGCGATATCAGTTTTTTCTGACTTTCGTCTAATTGACTGGTTTTATTTTTAATGTTATATCTTTTTGCTTAATTGGCTAAATATGCTATTTATGTTAAAGCAATAAGCCTCCTTCTACAACAGTCAACCCTAAGTCTGATGCTCTCTGTTCTGTCTATAAAAAATTACAAATTAGTCTGATTAGTAGCAGAAATATTTAAATAATTGTTGCTAAATATTTTGTACATTCCATTCAGTTTGCAAATGCATACGATAAAAGGTACACATCAACAAAAGACCCATTTTTTTGGTTCCCAAATCTAAGCCAAATCCTATGAGACTTGATTTTAGTTATAACTTTAGTAATAACTTTTCACAAACGGAGTAGTTACTTTGTTTTGCTTATGCAAGGCAGTGTAGACATAAAACACATAATGATTGTTTAATGGAAAAAAACTAAACTTATTCCATTAATTATCTTATTCCAGTCGTTTGTTTTTCCTCACCTCTGAAGCCTCCTCAAAACTTTCTGCCTCATCCTCTCTCAACTTTGAATTAACTTCTGGCTCTGTCTATTGACAATAAAGAAGTGTTTGAACTACGTACATACAGGGAATTATGACATACAGAAGAAAGGATGTACACTGCTAGACAATAGCCAATCATTTGTATCCTAAATTATCTTTCCTATATCTTCCTAATGACAATTTTATGATTGGTCTATATGGTACTACAAATATTGGTTGAACATTAAGCATAGATGTATAGAAAAATTGTACAATGTATATAAAACATTTTTTAAAAGCCACTCTATCACTTCTCACCTGTGACATTTCTTTTGTTTGTGTGTCATCCTGTTTCTGACCTGATAACCCTAAACTGCCTGTGTCTTGTTCAATCTTGACAACGCAGAAAGAAAGTTAAATTACTTTCAAAATTGCATTTTAAACAATAAAAGAAAGAGAAAACTATAAATTAAGACCTTTGTTAGAACGTTAATGCATACAATTGAATACTGCATTGCTAATGAATTGTATAATATAATTAAAAATTGTAGGGTTAAACATGTCACAAAGCTGCCTGATTCAGACAGATATTTAGTGGCTGTTAATGCGTGAAAACCTGAATTCAACATTAAAAATCACATCTGAAAATACACTGAAAATAAGTGCACGTTTGAGCGGAGAGCAAATATTTTCAATTTCCAGCAAAACCTGCTAACGTAATTATTCAACAAGAGAAAAAGGCAGTTATTAATCGTTGTGCAACACAATTCGGATACATGCCAACTAACAGTGCTTGACTTTTTCGTTAAAAAGGAGTGAATCGTTTTTTGCCGTTTTGAACTCATCGCGACCTCTATGAAAATGATGATCACAGCGCGGGTGCGAGCATGGGCGTGCGGCGGCCGTGACACGTGAGGGACTGATTACCATGGAAACGTGAAAGGCACACGTATGTAGATAGATCTCGTCTCTTTGAATTTTTAATTTTAAATCTGGATTTATACACATTGCCTCGTGAAAACATAAACTGAACACAGTTTGCCGAATGCAAAAGTGAGGGGGACGAATTTACATTTTATATAAAGTGGGGGGGACACGTCCCCCGCGTAATCTACGCCTATGGTGTCATTGATACAATGCAAACGGATGGAAGTGAAAATATAAATCAAATCACAACTTTAATGGGTTATTTCCAAAAGGACCGCAAGGCGTGTCTGTCAACCGGCAAATACAACTCACAAGAAAAATATGAAGAAACTGACAAACTGAAAACAGCCGCTAGCAGTTCTGAACATAATCACAGGCTTTACATGTGTTGTTGTTGTTGTTGTTTTTAATACAATTTGGGACTATTTGTTGTAGGAACATTTTGTCCCAATCTTCAAGATTCATACAGATTCTGGTTTCTCACTCTTGGTATGTTCAGGTTATGTGACCTGAAGGATCTTTAATGTCCTTCCATGATGTGGTTTCTGAATATAACTTGCCTATATAAGCTGCAGATTCTCATAACTCACAGTAATAATACAGCTTTCTAATGTCCTGTCAGCATCTCAGGCTCTCCGTGGCAAAAACAGAGTCACACAAATACAAGAGTTACAGACAATAAACAACAAATAAAAAGAAAGAAAAGACAGCAGTTAATATTATACCAGATGTTTTACATTACATTATGATACAATTAAAAATCATTTTTCTGGTTAAATCTCTCTAAACAAGTCTGACAAATGAAAACGACAAGTTTTTTTTTTCTTCTCATTTTATATTTCGCGAGAAACAGGGATTAGGTAAAAATAAGTCCATTATGGGAATATATATATATATATTTTTATAAATAATAATATTGAATATATTAAAAAAATGTTAATATATTATATATAATAAAATATATATATTTTTTAACAGGCCTACATCTTTACAAAACATGATTTACATTCTTTCATGCTTTGGCATTATTTACACAAGCAAAGATAAAAATCTGCTGTAAGCCTTTTTGACAGCTCGACTTTTATTCATCAGGACATGAATTCTTGATGTTAACAATTACATTTTCAATATTTAAAAAGCTAATTATTGATAGTTAGAAATGGGAGTATTTCTAGTATCAATGGCTATTTTTTAATCAGAAATACAATTCCCACAGTACAAATCATAATTTTTCATATCAATGATTACGTGGTTACTATTGCAAATGTATGTTCTTGATATCGACAATTGAATTGCTTCTAGTAAACATGTTGATTTTTGAAATCTCCCGGGTCAATCTGTGATCCAATGTTTTTACACATAATCTCATTGCTGTAAGAAAACCCTCCTGAAATCCCAAACACTTTAATCTCCTTTAAACAAGATTTGATCGAGTGGTGTTCCAACGCTATCTCACGACCAATTCGTACAAATTCATACGAGTGATTAAAAGGTGTCTAATGATTTGTCTAAACCCACGTGATGGGTAGGTTAAGGGGCGGGGTCAGAGGTAGGTCATTCGTATGAATTCCTACGAATTTGGTAACTCGTAAAATTAGTACGAATTGCCGTGAGATCTTGCTGGGTGTTCACGAGATGTCGCATATATTGGTCATATAAGATTGACTTTTGCTTAAAGATGAAGAACCAGCTCTGAGTGTTTCTGCAAGACTCCCTTTCCATGAAACATATTTTAGTCCCACACTTTTAGACAACATTTATTTGTAGTAAGCTCACTTAAGGACTTGTTTAGAGAGATTTAACCAGAAAAGGTTTTATAATTGTATCATAATGTAATGTAAAACATCTGGTATAATATTAACTGCTGTCTTTTCTTTCTTTTTATTTGTTGTTTATTGTCTGTATCTCTTGTATTTGTGTGACTCTGTTTTTGCCACGGAGAGCCTGAGATGCTGACAGGACATTAGAAAGCTGTATTATTACTGTGAGTTATGAGAATCTGCAGCTTATATAGGCAAGTTATATTCAGAAACCACATCATGGAAGGACATTAAAGATCCTTCAGGTCACATAACCTGAACATACCAAGAGTGAGAAACCAGAATCTGTATGAATCTTGAAGATTGGGACAAAATGTTCCTAGAAGAAAAAACAACAACTGTAAAGTCTGTGATTATGTTCAGAACTGCTGGTGAGACTTCATGGCGGCTGACGGTTGACAGACACGCCTGATGGATCTCTAACAGTTTCTGATGAACTTCACTGAAGCAGCCCACACACAACACACACATTGTCAAATATGTCACAAAAAAATTTTCTGGAAAAAAAAAGGAAACCTGTGGATGGCACTAATATCGGGTCAACTGTTCCCAGTTTTCTTCAGAATATTCTCTTTTGTGTTCTGCAGAAGAAAAGAAGTCAAAGTGGTTTCAAACGGGCGAGTGAATGATGATGAGTTTTCATTTTTGGGTGATCTGGACCTTTAATCTGTTGGTTCTTGGAGACAGTGATTCCCAAACAGGAGAATGTGGAGAGATTCTACATCTTAAAAACACATGACAGATACAAGTTGACAAGTAAATGTGCTTTAATGATAATTCTCCAGTCTCATGAGGAGACAGTGAGGTGAGGTTTGGTGTTAAGGGAACTTAAACACCGGATATATACAAAATAACCAGGAAATCAGGAATGACAGAATACTCTCACCATTTCATTATAGACCACAGATTCATCAGAGGTTTATTGATTGTGTTGGGAGGACTGTAGTAAACCAGCAAACTATTCAAATTAAACTTTAAGCCTCACAAATGAAATAAAGCTAAAGACATCAAAGAGTAAAAAACGATATTAGCCTAAACGGAGTTTGGGATTTTCCTTAGTTGTTGTCAGTTAATAATCAAAATTAAAAGCAATAAACATTTGAAATATATTAGTCTTTGTGTAATGAATGAATATAATATACAAGTTTCACTTTTGAATGGAATTAGTGAAATAAATCAACTTTTTTGATGATATCCTATAAATGACCAGCGTGTGTGTGTGCGTTGTGCGTGCGTGCGTGCGTGCGTGTGTGCGTGTGTGTGTGTGTGTGTGTGTGTGTGTGTGTGTGTGACAGACGATCCATGTTCGTGGCGTTGCCGTTGAAATGTCTCTGAATTCAAAGGCGCATTAAATCTTTTATATTCATATTATTAAATTATTGTATTATAGTGTTAAGAGTAAGATGTTACCTCTCAAACATTCACAATCTCACACACACACACACACACACACACACACACACACACACACACACACACACACACACACACACACACACACATATATATATATATATATATATATATATATATAGGCTATACACATGTAATTTCTGTATCTGAATACATAAAATTAATATCATACAATCACGAGTTCATGACACTTATTGTTCATTTAATAATTATATAAAAAGCAGTTTATTAATATGTAGCGCTAATATAATTTCTCAAAGTTAGTAAAATAAAGCGGGTTGAATCCGAAAAGATCTAAACCAACATTAGTATTGTTAAGACGGCAGATATTACAGCTGCAGAGATTAAAATACAAACGATTTGATGTTTTTGATCTCAGAAACTCTTGGTTTAGTCTGCTCGGCCACGACTGTTCAATAAAGATTGCATATGACAGAACATTTTTCATAGACTAGGACATGATCAAGGGTACGTTTCCCATATAATGACGTCCATAGTACGAGGCATCGTTAAAGGAATCAGCTAGCTGGTCACGACTGTTTCCCGAACCCTTGTTGTCGCAAATCTGTCGTTCGCGGTGGTAATGATGTCACACAGGTGGTGGAGTAACAACTGCTTTTAATGAATTATCTTGAGATCGAATTCATGCTATTTATTTTAATGTCATTTATTATTTTGCTATAAATTATGGATATGGCACCTAATTCTTGGACTAATTCACATAATATGGACTAATTCTTATTTTTCTCAGTTGATTTGCTTTATTTCCAGATTCAAATGGGCTCGTTTTTTCGCAAATAGAGCATCCGTACATGTGCTTTAAATCTTTTGACAAACTAAAAGACATAAATGACATCTGTATGTAGGCTATTCGAAATAAAATATATGGATTGTACTAAATGTCGGTTTGCTTATTTTTCTCAAGGTAATGATTTATTAATGTCAAGCAAACAAGAAACCACAGGTCGAGAGCTGTCGTTGCAACAACTTTGCGATGCTGTTGGAACGATAGTTTTGGGAAACACCGACTGGTTAAACTATGTTGATAACGACGGAACTTGCGACCATTGGCTAACGATGCTTTTGGGAAAAACGCACCCCTGTGTCCAATCCCATGGGGTTCATAAAAGCGTTACACGCAGTCCTGTCTGACCAGCTATCCCACTGTTACTGTGATCTTCTGATTTCCTAATATTTCCTAATTTAGTATTATTCGTGAAAATATAGCCTAAGCAATAAACATTTGACTCTCTCTGCTTTTTACAAATATTTGGGATGCGAAAGATAGCCTTCCATAGCTATACGATAAATTACGATATGAAAAAAAAATGATGTAGCTATGGAAAATACTTTTAGCTATAACAAATGGAATGCATCAATGAATGTGTTTAGGGATGACGTCATTACACAGAATAATTTATCGGTGATTTGATTTGAGGAGCGTGCACTAAGATTTAAGTTATAGCGCGGTTTCTCAAGGACACGCCCTCAATAGAGGAAATCTCATGAATATGTATGTGTACTCCACCCACTGGAACAGTTTTTCCCTGGAACTGAATATCACACAACACCCCAAACCGAAACTCCGCCTCTTCATTCATTCATTCATTCAGGCCCTTTGATGACATCACATGTAATTCCAGTGAAGACTCACGTCATGATTCTGGCAGCATAAATAGTGGATCAGAATCAATCTGAGAGACAGACTGCCTGATAATACAGTTTATTCCAGCCAGACTCTGATCACCAGCACTGCAGCAATGTCAGTAAATGCAAAATGTGGAGGATGGAGCCCAGAGCAGCTTGTCGATTCTGAAGTGTCGCAGATCTGCTTTGAGGTAAGAGACAGAGAATCACTCATGAAGTAAATGCAGTTTTTGTTAAATCACAGCAATGATCTATTTTAGTTTTACTCTTCAATTAAATATCTTTACATGAGTTTTCTGATATCTGAATGATCGATGTATCTCTCTGGTGACTAATGCACTCAATCTTTTGAACACAATGACATGAATGATATGTTTATATATTATTAATTATAAAATGTGCTTTTGTTTATTCAGGTGAAGCCAGAGATAGAGAAGATTTTGAACTCCACTTTTGAGGGTTACATTCCTTTAAGCTTTAGGAGTCAGGTTGTGGCAGGAATGAACTATGCGGTCAAGGTAAGTGAGAGTTTTTGGTTTTGTTTTTTATGGGTTTTGAGCTCGTGAATTCATCACTGAAACTCCTCCAGGCAGGGCCGTGCACAGACATTTAGAGGGGCAGTGGCCCAAACCAAAAACAAGGGAGCACTACAAGGGGTTGAGTAGGCTATCATCTTAATATAGAGAATGAGTAACAAACCTTTTACAATATTGCAAATATAATGGTTAGGCTTTAGAACTGATTCAATTAACGTTGTTGTAATTGTGCTTCCAAAAAAGTTGATTATGCGCTAATTTGATCTCATATTCAATGTGTTTTTTTGTTTTGTTTTTTTGTTTTGTTTTTTTTAAGTAGCAAATGATAATCACTAAAATTATTGAACATATTTTGAGACAAAGGTCTTATTATTGATTTTCAGGTTTTTTTTTCAAGGTAATTAAAGCGACAGTTTTTCAATAACAGAAGAACATGTAAACGTAAAAGGCATATTTAACATGATAATAAACAGCCGGCTGACTTTAACATTAGTTGACATGAGATGGTTAAATTCAGATGGTAAATATAATATATTAAGTTGGGTATGAGATAATCATATTTATAATAAAAACATACAAATATAGGCTATTTAGTTGTTACTACACTGCAAAACTGTATTAAAGTATTATGGGATCTCATTCATTCAGTGCTTTCAGATTATTTACTTAAAAAATAGTTTCTGTTTTTTAAAAATATTTTATATTAACGTTTTAATATTTATTGAACAATATTAAATATTTTTTTTCAAATAAACAGAAAATACTGCAAACTTTGCTTAAGAGTTTTTTTTAATGAACTTTTTTAGGGTGTGCCTTGAGCCCCATTAATACAACTACTTTGTATTTATTATTGCCTTTTTTAATTTGTGTTTACGATTAATATGGTCTTAATAAAAAATCATAAATATGACGTAGGCAGAGGCGGTCTTAAGATAGAGCATATAGGTAGGCGGCTGCTTGGGGCCCCAACCAAGCTAAAAAAAAATCAAATCAAATAAAAAATATATATATATATATTGTCGTTTTGAAATGGGCTAGTCCGTAACAGTGCGCACTGCCGCGTTGAGTGATGTAGCCAATCACAGATCAGTTGATCTCTCGAACGCGATCAGAATCTCATCGCTCAAAACGCCAGAGCTTTCATTCAGTGCTGAGTTAATGCAGGCTCGCTAAACCTCTCATTAACAATCAAGACACGATGTAAGTAAGAGATTTAATGTTAACAACTATGTTATACTAGGCCTACTAGCTCATACAATTGATTATAATCGGAAATATATTTTACAGGACTTAAAGAGTGACAAACTATCTGCTAAATATTCTACTAGTGTAGCTAGCTAAATATGATACGAGCTTTGAAACCTGCAATGTTGAAACAAACAAACTATCAGAATACCAATTCCACGGATCAACCACTGTCTGTAATGTGGATTGTGGTTGTAATCTACCTGTTAATGGGATGACATCACCTACTGTCGTCACCACAGAAAGCGGACACAGCCTCAGACTTTGAGCGAAGCTGCGGAGCGAGCGGGAAAACACGGAACGGATTAAAGGAATTAGTGGATTTTTAGCGGAACAGAATACTTTTATGTGAATCCTAATAAGATAACGAAGCGTTTCTGAACACTCAAATCTAGTGTGATAGGCCTATATAACAATGTAAACAGGGTTTGGAAGAGATCACTTATTAATCCATCTCTCTCTCTCTCTCTCTCTCTCTCTCTCTCTCTCTCTCTCTCTCTCTCTCTCTCTCTCTCTCTCTCTCTCTCTCTCTCAGGTGGTCGTCGGTGTGGATAAGTGTGTTCATGCGATGATATTCGCAGCTCTCCCCTGCGATGGAGGGAAACTGACTGTGAATGTTGCCAAGCTCTATAAACTCAGCGAGCCTCTGGTCCCCTTCTGAACACGAATGCAGAAAACAGTGTGTGTGATCTAATAACAGACACACACCATGAGCTGCCATACTGTATAGAAGAACTACTGTAAACTGTGTCATTCCTCAATATTAAACTCAATATTCAAACCCTCAGTGCCTGTGTCAGTGTGTTTATGTGAACAACACCAGATTCACTCACTTTACTAATAAACATAAAACAACATTTCTCATTTTTACAAATCTTTAAAAACAAAAAGTAACGAATTGTAAGATTTAATGGACTTTCCGAATTACATTTTTAAAGAGGACAATGTCTTTTAAAAAATAAAGTGTGAATGACATTAATGTTTTTTTCTTTTAAGACTGTACTGACTGTCTACTCTAAATGAAACTTTTCTCGATACACAGACTGTATTTTACACTGTATGATATGAACTGAAATCGCGTTCATCTCAACCTCACATCACTCCAAACCTTTACAATTTCTCTTCCTCAGTCTGTGTTCATGAGAGGAGCCATTTGAAAATGAGAATAACAAAACCCACAAATACTTCACAAAATATTTCACACGATATTGCTTTGTTTTCTGTTGTTGTTTTTTCTTCTGCAAAAGAGAATTGTCTGATCATTTACCCTGTTCGGTCATAAATTACAGCCTTGAACAGGGCTGCGTTTCCCAAAAGCATCGTAAGCCTAAATTGAAACGACCGTACGAGTGATCTTAATATTAAGGTCTGTTTCCCAAAAGCATCGTAACTTAAGTAGCACTTGAAAATGATCGTAGATCTACGAGAGCTCTGGAGTAATCGTAAATCCCTAAGGAGACAGAGCTATGAGGTCACCTGTAGGACAACCGGAGAATTACACCCAAACTTTACTCCTGTCCAATTGTTTTTATGCATTATACATTTTACTTGTTTTTTGTTTGATTAAATTCATTTGGAATAATTCAATAAAGAAATAACATAAAAACTACATGGGGACTGAATAAATTAAGGAATGAAAAGGTGCACTGCTGTATATGGACATTCATAGGGAGTATATGCTTATTTTCAGTTCTACAAATAGCCATTTAAATGTGAAACAATAATACTTCTACTGTATTATAGGCTGTTGTGAGGACTGGGAGATGGTAGGTGTCTGCCAATAGGAAGTGAACCCGATTGCTCCTGAGAGCATGATGGACCTGGTTCAGGTTCAGGCCCGACTCCTCTATGGAGGTCAATACCACCACAAATCCCATCTGAGGCCAAGTATTGACAGTGCCTTTTCTTCTTCCAGTGTAAGAAGGGGGGAGTCATTGGGCCCACAATGCACCAGTTTTATTAATTGTTAACCTCTGTGGTATTCTTGAGGCTTGCGAAGTCCTGCCACTTCTTCCTGACCTCCTTCCCTGATTTGAATGCCCCTTTTATAGCAATATCCTCACAGATTTCTTGTTTTTGTCTATTGATATGACTGCCATAAACCTGCTGAAAATTATGTTTGTTTAGCTCCACCTGTAAAATAACACTAGTTTCCTCTTTTTGAATTTTTTATTTTATTTTTTATTTTTATTTTATTAACTGCGAGCCCTTCTATAAGGTGACATTTCATCACTTGGCAAACGGACAGCGACTCTTAAAGCAGAGCTGCGTGCGATCGTGTTAATTGCGTGTTTGTCAAACGCACTTGAAAGCAACACGAACTTTCGTAATATCGTTCGTAGAAAACGCTCTTAAGTGCAAAGATCCATCGTTATCTGGAAACGCAGCCCTGGTCATGGCCGAGAACGCATTTATCAAAACAAAAACATCAGATCGCTTGTATTGTTTTCTCTCAGCTGTAACCTAAACTTTTTATTTGTGTAAGCCTTTAACTTTTTTAATGATCTATATATGCCGTCTGAACAATAGGTTAAGAAAAAAGTTTGTTTAGAGCTTTTCGGATTCAACCCGCGTTATTTTACTAACTTGTTTGATAAATCATATTAGCTTACAGAATCTGTAGGCCATTTTATACAATTATTGTGTCATGTCTGTGATTTTATGTGCCAAGTTTCTCCTGACCATGAACTCGTGATTGTGTGACATTCATTTTATTTATTCATATACAGTACGGAAAGTATGGAGGAACAAATGACTCCAAATGAAATAATTCAATAAATAACGAATTCAATAAAACAACTATTAAATGTACCAGATTATTCTGAAATAATTAATTTCATAATTAACTAATTGATTTAAATAATTATTAATTAATGAAATAAATAATTGTAGCCTATCTATTTATTTTGTAAAATTACAACATTTATTGTTTAATATATTTCACAATTAGGCTACCTCTTCCAAACACACTATTATTTTTTCATAATAATATGCTGAATTTACGAATGACGCCTTGACACACACACACACACACACACACACACACACACACACACACACACACACACACACACACACACACACACACACACACACACACACACACACACACACACACACACACACACACACACACACACACACACACACACACACACACACACACACACACACACACACACACACACACACACACACACACACACACACACCACCCATCACAGGAGACATGCTGCATTTTACATTTTCAAAAACATCACTTAGTGTGATTTATGACCTGTTTTCCTCATGGGGACCAAAAATGTCCCCACAAGGACAAGGATTTTGGATATTGCCATCTTTGTGGGTACATTTTGTCCCCATACCGTAGGATTACCAGTCCACACACACACACACACACACACACACACACACACACACACACACACACACACACACACACACACACACACACACACACACACACACACACACACACACACACACACAAATATGTCACAACGATTTTTTTCTGGAAAACGAGAAAACCTGTGGATGTTCTTCATATAGTGTCTATACATTTGTAGTATTGCTAAATGGTTTTAAATTATCAAAACTCTTAAAATGTTCAAACTATTACAGTTTTTCTCAATTGCTTTGGCACATTTTTCTGAACAGTCTTAATATTCTCTAATACTGAGCCGGTTTGTTTCATTTTTACATTGATTATTTATTCCACGGTATCAACAACATAATCATCTGTGTGTTCATAATTGTACAGAATGAAGTGATGACTCTGATATTAAATCGAGCTGAAGGTTCAGACATTATGACGTGAGACTCCAAACACAAGAGCTCTGCTTTAAAACACACTTTCAGGAAAAAGAGACTTTACCCAACGACTTCTATTGCAGAATAAATCTGATCTTTTGGAAATCTTCTATTCATTAAAGAATCCTGAAATAATCAACACAACTGTTTTCAACACTGATAATAATCATAAATGTTTCTTGAGCATCAAATCCTCATATGAGAATGATTCCTGAAGGATCGTGTGACGCTGAAGACTGGAGGAATGATGATAAATTCAGATTTGATCACAGGAATAAATTACATTTAAAACATATTACAATAGAAAATTGTTATTTTACAAGGCAATCATTTTTCACAACATTATAGAGAGAGATAATATAATATTTAGTTATTTATCTCAGATTCTCTAAACTTTTAAACATTGCTCTATATTTTGCTAAATACAATAAAGAAAAACATTATGCTTTAAAAACCAAAGAAAAAGAAAGAAAAAAACAACATTAAATATTATACAAGATGTTTTACATTACATTATGATAAAATTATAAAAACTTTTTCAGGCAAATCTCTCTAAACCAGTCCTTAAGTGAGCTTACTACATAGAAAAGTGTGGGACTAAAATATGTTTAATGGAAAGGGAGTCTTGCAGAAACACACAGAGCTGGTTCTTCACCTTTAAGCTGGAAAGAGGACTGAAAAAGCATACTCAAGTAGAAGTACTGTTACCTGTCAAAAAATGTAGTTCTAGTAAAAGTACCTGTCCCAAATACTACTCAAAGTAGGAGTAAAAAGTAGCCCTTTTAAATGTACTCAAGAGTAGTGAGTATTATGCTCTGAATCTTATTACACCTTATACCCTGAAAATGTCAAATGTAGCTTACTCTTTTATGGATGATTCTCAGTAAGAAAAAAAAAAAAAAAACAACCTTAAGATCACCAACAGTATTTTAGTATTTCTTTGACTATTTCTTTTTATTTTTGACTGCTAGCACAAAAAATACAGCCATGTAATATTTGAGAAAGCAACCAATAATCTGGTAACATTTATGACAACCATTCTGTAGGTTTTCTTGCGGTTAATTAAAAAAGGTTGCAAAGCTACATTAACAATTTTACGTAAAAAAGTTATTTCTTTTCAAGACGTATTCATTGTACTGCTTTAATTTCAGTGGATGTTTTCTCTGTAAAAAGAACACACTTAAGAAATCAGAATCGAGTAACAATTTTTAACCACTTTTTTTTTCTTTTGCTTGCAATTAAAAAATAAACCTGATTTAAATATAAATCTGATGTTTTATGAAAGTTATTTGCTATATACATGGACTACACTTTTAAATTTCCATGTGAGAAGTTGAACACATTACATTAAAATATGCACTTCAATATGCGGACAAAAAACAGGTTTAATGCGTTTACAATGCGAAATCGATGTAAGGGACACAAATCTAGCAGTGCCGATCGGTTAATGCCGAATGCACTGAAGCCTGGCAAACAATCGAGCTAAATGAAGAGTTTCCAGCAGATGGCACCGCGAGCTTGTGCAGTGCTAACAGGATAGGCTACCTACCATTTGTGTGGTCAATTTTTAGTAGGCTAATTGTTTAAGGCAATTTCTCGATTTCAGTCATCATACAGTAACCAGCACTAACCCCCTTTCATAAAGCGCGCTGGCCTCTCACTCTCGGCTGGTCGCTATGGTTGATTTGACGGGAGTCACACACGTGTGTACGGATTATTCGTTTTAGCCAATCAAGTTGACAGGAAAAAATAAATAAACAATGTAGAGACGGCAGGTTTGGGGAAAATAGCGCGGTAAAAGTACCAATACAGCACTTTAAAATGTACTCGAGTAGAAAAGTACACTGTTTTTAAACTACTTAAAAAAGTACAATTGCTGAGAAAAACGTCTCGGGTTATGTCTATAACCCTTGTTCCCTGAGAGGGAACGAGACACTGCGTCGTAAAACGACTCTTTAGGGAACGCCCACAGCGTGACGCATCTGAAGCATGAATGAAACTAGACCGATCCTGATTGGTGCTACGTCATGACGTAGTAAGTGACGACCTACCCGGAAGTATAAAAGGACGCCGCATCACAATAGCGCTAGCTTTTTCGCGATGAAGCAAATCGTTCCCCGGCATGGAGAGGCGTGGCAAAGCGACGCAGTGTCTCGTTCCCTCTCAGGGAACAAGGGTTATAAACATAACCCGAGACGTTCCCTTCTCGAGGGACCAGAATCAGTAAAACGACTCTTTGGGGAACGAGTACCCACTATGCCACAACGACCCATGCCTGCCCTAGTGTGAAGCTGGAACCCAGGCACACTTAGGACGAGAGCACCCTAGCGCCTGGCGTCGCAGGGAGATGCAGACTATAAAACCTAATGAAAGTGTGTGGGGTAGCCCAGCCGGCTGCCTCACAGATCTCCTGAAGCGGGACCCCCATTTGAAGGGCCCGAGAAGAGGCCATGCCCCTCGTGGAATGCGCCCTCAAGGCACCTGATAGGCCAAGGCAATAGCCTGGACGATCCAATTAATGACCGTCTGCTTGGTCGCGGGCAGACCCCTCTTAGGAGACCCGAAACACACTAACAGTTGGTCTGACCTTCTCCACTGCGAAGACTTCCGCAGATAAATTTGCAGTGCTCTGACCGGGGAGAGCAGATGAAGTCTCCCCTCTTCAGCCGACACATGAGGTGGAGGATGAAATGCCTGCAGGACCGTAGGCCGTGCCACACTAGATGGCACCTTAGGCACATAGCCCGGCCTAGGATGCAAGATGGCCCCTAACCCGCCGAGGGCAAACTCCAGGCAAGTCGGCGTTATAGCCAAGGCCTGGAGGTCCCCCACCCTCTTAAGCGAGGTGATCGCCAGAAGCAGCGCCACCTTGAACGACAGAACTCGATCTGTCGCCGACTCGAGTGGTTCAAAGGGGGCCTCAGCCAGCCCTTCAAGCACCACCGCCAGATCCCAAGTTGGAACTCTGGGGCGAGTCGCAGGCCTCATCCTCCAGGTACCACGGAGAAACGTCACGACCAAAGGGTGCCTCCCAGAGGCCCATCACTTACAGGAGCGTGGAAAGCCGTAATGGCAGCCACGTACACCTTAAGTGTGGACGGGGTAAGCCCCGCAGTGAAGCGATCTTGGAGGAACTCCAGCACTGAAGCCACTGGGCAGTTAACTGGGTCCACCTCACGCTCCCTGCACCAAGTGGAAAATACATTCCACTTTAAGCCGTACAACCTTCTCGTGGAAGGAGCCCTGGAACTGAGTATGGTCTCCACTACACCTGCCGACAGGCCAGCCTCTAAGTACTGAGCCCCCTCAGGGGCCAGACCCAAAGCTTCCACAGCTCTGGCTGGGGGTGCAATATTGTGCCCCCTGCCTGAGACAGCAGGTCCCTCCTCAAAGGGATCTGCCATGGAGGACCTGCCAGCAGTGCTATGATGTCTGAGAACCATACCGGCCAGTACGGGGCTACTAGGGCCGGCCAGTACGGGGCTACTAGGAGTAGACTGATCCCGTCCTGCCGGACCCTCTCCAGAACTCCCGGGAGCAGCGCTATCGGGGGAAATGCATACAGACGCAGCCTCGGCCACGTCTGTACCATGGCATCCAACCCCAGCGGGGCTGGATGTGTGAGGGAAAACCACAGTGGGAAGTGGGACGTCTCTCGAGACGCGAACAGATCTACTTCCACCGGCCGAACCTCTCGCATATAGACCTCACCACCTCTGGGTGAAGTCTCCATTCCCCCGGCCTCAGCCCCTGCCTCGACAGGATGTCCACTCCCTGATTCTGGTCCCCGGGAATGTACATCGCTCTGATAGACGATAGTTTCCCCTGGGACCATAGGAGGATCTGATGCGCCAATCTGCACAGAGGGCGAGACCTCAGACCCCCCTGATGGTTCAGGTACGCGACCACTGACATATTGTCGGAGCGCACCAGAACATGATAACCCCTGAGATCTGTCAGGAAGCTCCTCAGAGCCCTGAACACAGCCAACATCTCCAGGCAATTTATATGCCATGAAAGATGATGGTCCTGCCACAGACCCTGGGCAAAGCGGCCGTCCATGACCGCGCCCCAACCAGTGAGGGAGGCGTCTGTCGAAACGGATTTCCGGCGACATGACGCTCCCAACACTGGCCCTTGGGACAGAAACCAAGGTTTCTTCCATATTGATAGAGCGAAGGCATCTGCGCGTAACCCTGATCATACGGAATGGATTCCCCTTCGTGAAAAACCCCTTGGCTTTCAGCCACCACTGCAGGGGTCTCATGTACAGCAGGCCAAAAGGTATTGCGTTGGACGCAGCTGCCATGAGCCCCAGCAGTCTTTGAAACTGCTTTACAGTGATGTTGCGGCCTAGCTTTATGCTGGAGACCATCGCCCGTATGGACTCGATGCGCGCGGGAGACATATGTGCCCGCATCGTCGTCGAGTCCCATACCACTCCCAGGAACGTGGTCCTCTGGGAGGGCGTCAACACGCTCTTCTTCGTGTTGAGTCTCAACCCCAAGCTCTGAATATGGCCAAGGACGACATCTCGATGCCGAACTGCCATCTCTCGAGACTGGGCCAAAATGAGCCAGTCGTCGATATAGTTCAGTACACGGATGCCCTGGAGTCTCAGTGGAGCTAGAACTGCATCCATGCACTTGGTGAACGTGTGAGGGGAGAGAGCTGGGCTGAATGGAAGAACTCGATATTGGAACGCTTCGCCCCCGAAAGGCGAACCTCAGGAACTTCCTGTGAGAAGGACTGATGGAAATGTGGAAGTAAGCGTCTTTTAGATCTATCGTGACAAACCAGTCTTCGGACCGAATTTGATTCACGATAATAGGTATTGTTAGCATCTTGAACCTGAACCTCCTCAGAGACCGGTTCAAATACCTCAGATCTAAAATCGGACGCAGACCTCCGTCCTTTTTGGGAACTATAAAGTACCGGCTGTAGAACCCCGACTCCCTTTCTGGTGGAGGAACACGTTCTATGGCCTCCTTTACCAGCAGGGAGTGTACTTCCTGTTCCATAACCCGAGCCGCTCTGGGACCACTGCCGTCAGACCACCCCACTGAATCTTGGTGGGCTGTGGCGAACTGCAGTCTGTACCCCTTTCTACAGTGCGCAGGACCCATGGCGACACATTCGACAGGCGTAGCCACGCCTGGAAAAAATCTACCAAGGAATCAGCCTCTCGAGGCTGACCTCGGGTGTTCCTTGAATACCGTCTCGACCCCTGAGCGGCTGCCCGGCAGGGAGAGGTCGTGGGCGATTTTCGGTGTCTGACGCCATCGCTGCCTGCCCGAAACCCCTCGGGCGGACGAGGTAGCGCGGCAGACGCTGGAAATCGATGTGCCCGACGCGCCATTGACGGGCGGGATTACCACATCGATTTCCAGAGGGCTCAGCGAGAAAGCGGCCTCAGCCGCTTCTCCCGGAGGACAGCCCTCAGAGGTCCTACCACGGCTAGGACCTCTTTCCCAAAGCCTTCTTAGCCTGAATGACGGCCCTCAGGTCGCCCTTCTGCTGAGCCGGCTTTGGGCGAGAACGCCGCCTCTGTTGCCAAGCTCCCTGGGGAGGGGCTGTAGAGGCGACGCTCTCCTTTTTTACCTGCCGGTACGAGGAGCTCGATGACGGCTGGGGCTGGTCGGTTTTAGGACCAGCCCCTTTAGACTTGGAGCGGCGAGGGATAAACTGCTGGAACGCCGCAGATTGCCTC
This sequence comes from Gobiocypris rarus, assembly GCA_023029165.1. Classification (NCBI taxonomy): domain Eukaryota; kingdom Metazoa; phylum Chordata; class Actinopteri; order Cypriniformes; family Gobionidae; genus Gobiocypris; species Gobiocypris rarus. The sequence goes on from CM040916.1 coordinate 51,384,180, forward strand.
TTCGCCTCCTGATACCTGTCGACAACTGTGTTGACAGCGTGGCCGAACAGGCCAGAAGGCGAAAGAGGAGCATCAAGGAGGAAAACCTTATCCTTCTCCTTGATGCCCGACAGATTTAGCCATAAATGCCTCTCCGTAGCCACCATAGCTGACATGGAGCGGCCCACAGCGCGGGCCGTCTCCTTGGTGACCCGGAGAGACAAATCTGTCGCTCTGCAGAGCTCAGCCATATCCTCATGTGTGGGTCCCTCGCCTTCATCCAAGTCTTTTAATAGGTCGGCCTGGTATGCCTGCAATAATGCCATAGTATGCAGACATGCACCAGCCCGGCCTGCCGCCATATATTATGACTTTTACTCACCAGGACATGAATTCTTCATATCAGAAATGGGATTTCCACCAGTAAAAATGTCAATTCTTGACATCAGCAATGATGTCATCACCGGCAGAATTATTGCTGTCTGTAATTGTATTTAGTGAAATGTCACCATACAGGCTAACATTAAAATTCAGTTGTCGATATCAGTAATTGATTTCTTACTGGTTGAAATTCTAATTTCAATTCTTACAGTGCAAATCTTATTTTTTTTATATCAATAGGCTAATTACTATTGCAAATGTAGCTCTTGATATCAACAATTGAATTGATGTTGATTTTTGATACCTCCAGGGGTCAATCTGTGATTTGATGTTTTAACTCTATTAGAGCATAACGCTTTATAAAAACAAGAGATCGTCTTGAGTGAAGGAGGTTCAGGAGGATCTTCTCATCAATGAGTAGTTAGAGGTAAGAGTCGTGCTTTTCAACACATAATCGAAAACCCTCCTGAAATCCCCAACACTTTAATCTCCTTTAAACAAGATTTGATCGAGATGTTGCATATATTGGTCATATAAGATTGACTTTTTCTTAAAGGCTGTGGTGTAAAGTAACGAATTACAAATACTCTCGTTACTGTCTGTAATTGAGTAGTTTTTCTCAGCAATTGTACTTTTTTAAGTAGTTTAAAAACAGTGTAGGCCTACTTTTCTACTCGAGTACATTTTAAAGCGCTGTATTGGTACTTTTACCGCTCTATTTTCCCCAAACCTGCCGTCTCTACATTGTTTATTTATTTTTTCCTGTCAACGTGATTGGCTAAAACGAATAATCCGTACACACGTGTGTGACTCCCGTCAAATCAACCATAGCGACCAGCCGAGAGTGAGAGGCCAGCGCGCTTTATGAAAGGGGGTTAGTGCTGGTTACTGTATGATGACTGAAATCGAGAAATTGCCTTAAACAATTAGCCTACTAAAAATTGACCGCACAAATGGTAGGTAGCCTATCCTGTTAGCACTGCACAAGCTCGCGGTGCCATCTGCTGGAAACTCTTCATTTAGCTCGATTGTTTGCCAGGCTTCAGTGCATTCGGCATTAACCGATCGGCACTGCTAGATTTGTGTCCCTTACATCGATTTCGTTTAACATGTAAACGCATTAAACCTGTTTTTTGTCCGCATATTGAAGTGCATATTTTAATGTAATGTGTTCAACTTCTCACATGGCGATTTAAAAGTGTAGTCCATGTATATAGCAAATAACTTTCATAAAACATCAGATTTATATTTAAATCAGGTTTATTTTTAATTGCAAGCAAAATAAATAAATAAATAAATAAATAAATAAAAGTGGTTAAAAATTGTTACTCGATTCTGATTTCTTAAGTGTGTTCTTTTTACAGAGAAAACATCCACTGAAATTAAAGCAGTACAATGAATGCGTCTTGAAAAGAAATAACTTTTTTTAACGTAAAATTGTTAATGTAGCTTTGCAACCTTTTTTAATTAACCGCAAGAAAACCTACAGAATGGTTGTCATAAATGTTACCAGATTATTGGTTGCTTTCTCAAATATTACATGGCTGTATTTTTTTTGTGCTAGCAGTCAAAAATAAAAAGAAATAGTCAAAGAAATACTAAAATACTGTTGGTGAATTCATGTTTTTTTGTGTTTTTTTTTTTTTTGTTCTTACTGAGAATCATCCATAAAAGAGTAAGCTACATTTGACATTTTCAGGGTATAAGGTGTAATAAGATTCAGAGCATAATACTCACTACTCTTGAGTACATTTAAAAGGGCTACTTTTTACTCCTACTTTGAGTAATATTTGGGACAGGTACTTTTACTAGAACTACATTTTTTGACAGGTAACAGTACTTCTACTTGAGTATGCTTTTTCAGTCCTCTTTCCAGCTTAAAGGTGAAGAACCAGCTCTGTGTGTTTCTGCAAGACTCCCTTTCCATTAAACATATTTTAGTCCCACACTTTTCTATGTAGTAAGCTCACTTAAGGACTGGTTTAGAGAGATTTGCCTGAAAAAGTTTTTATAATTTTATCATAATGTAAAGCATCTTGTATAATATTTAATGTTGTTTTTTTTCTTTTTTTCTTTGGTTTTTAAAGCATAATGTTTTTCTTTATTGTATTTAGCAAAATATAGAGCAATGTTTAACAGTTTAGAGAATCTGAGATAAATAACTAAATATTATATTATCTCTCTCTCTATAATATTGTGAAAAAGTATTGCCTTTTAAAATAACTATTTTCTATTGTAATATGTTTTAAATGTAATTTATTCCTGTGATCAAATCTGAATTTATCATCATTCCTCCAGTCTTCAGCGTCACATGATCCTTCAGGAATCATTCTCATATGAGGATTTGATGCTCAAGAAACATTTATGATTATTATCAGTGTTGAAAACAGTTGTGTTGATTATTTCAGGATTCTTTAATGAATAGAAGATTTTCAAAAGACAGGGTTTCTCGTTTTCCAGAAAAAAATCGTTGTGACATATTTCACAATGTGTCCATCAATCCATCAGGCGTGTCTGTCAACCGGCAAATACAATTCACAAGAAAAATATGAAGAAACTGACAAACTGAAAACAGCCGCCAGCAGTTCTGAACATAATCACAGACTTTACAGTTGTTGTTTTTTGTTCTAGGAACATTTTGTCGCAATCTTCAAGATTCATACAGATTCTGGTTTCTCACTCTTGGTATGTTCAGGTTATGTGACCTGAAGGATCTTTAATGTCCTTCCATGATGTGGTTTCTGAATATAACTTGCCTATATAAGCTGCAGATTCTTTCTTTTTTTTTAACAGGCCTACATCTTTACAAAACCTTGAAAAAAAATAGTGTATTCCCAGATAAAACATGTTTGGTGAAGTTTTTATAATATATACATATAGATTAAATTGTAAGAAAGAAGCATCTGTTTGTTGGAATCTGAGAGAGATATTTAATTTGCTTTTATTCTCATTTATTTGAATACATCTGACCTTCATTCAGCTGCTCTTCATGGACTGAATATGAAAGGCGGATATACTCTCAAGCCCAGATGAAATACTTTCAAAATGTACTGAATTACCCAAATAAATGTACTTGATTTTTTAAATTGTTGCTGAGCTCCAGTTTTGCCCTTTGGAGTCGTGTGTGTGGAGATGGGGGCCTCTGCCCTTTTTCAAAATGAATCAAAAGTGCCCCTCTCAGACAAATATCAATTATAATATTTGTGGTCAATAAAAAAGGACAATGTGTCCAATACTATCAAACTGCTTAAAAGTCGGAAAACTTCTGTATATGTTTTCATATCAGTCGGTCTGAGGCGTTGCGTGTGTTTCACTGGCTGGTTTTCCTCTGTTCTGTTCGGAACGGCTCTCGAGCCATATATGGTTCTTTACGGGAGAAAAGCATAAACCCAAACAAACCTAAACAAATTCTTTTCATCAATAATCAAAGCTAATGTGTTGATTTAATTAAAAATCTATATTTTATATATTTTAAAATTGTACATAAATCGTCAATGCCCGGGCCGTTTGTCATGTATATACACCAACCAATCGTGATCTGGCAAAGTTCAGATTCCATTGGACAAAGTGAAGTTGAGCGGTCATTTCTGTTCTTATTCATAAATCGGTTGAAAATGACATGGACAGACGAACTAACGTTTGTGGAACGATTTCCTGACGAAATGGATCATCCTGACAATCGTCCTGATGTTCCTGACAACAAACAAAGCACTGCACAAAACCAGCAGCAGCAGAAGTCGCATTCATGTAAGCAGTGTTAAATCCACTTGTATTTATGTATATTGATACACGTTTACTATTTGGTGAAACTATCAAAGTTAACGAAGCCCAAGTGCAGACGGCACCTACAGGCCAATTATGTGAAATGGTGGCGTGAAAGGACTTTATTATATTATCATTTTTAATAATTATGCATCATTATGAAATAAGTCTCTTATGCTCATCAAGCCATTTATTTGATCAAAAACAGCAAAATTTTGAAACATTATTATAATAATGGTTTTCTATTTTAATATACTTTAAAATTAAAAGTATATGTATATGCCTGTGAGATCAAAGCTGAATTGATCATCATTACTCCAGTCTTCAGGGTCACTAATCACAGATTTGACGTCAATGTTGGAAACAGTTTTGCTGCTTAATATTTTTTATAACCTGCTGTGATACTCAAGATGAAAGATTCTTTGATTAATAAAATGTTAAAAAGAACATGTAATGTCTCACAATATTAGGCTACAGTTTTTTCTGTATTTTTGATTAAATAAATGTAGGCTTAATGAGAATAAGAGACTTCTTGCAAAAACTAAATTTAAAATGTAGTATCTAAACACGCGCACAGCCGCACACACACACACACATACATATATATATATATAATGTATGTGTGTATTTATTTATTATTATTTAGTTTTTATAGATGTTGCCCCTTTTTTACATTGGAGCCCCTTCCTCTGAAGAACTCTCTGCACGTGCCTGTCTAATAGTGAAGCAGAGGCGACTGGATTGTGTCACGTGATCTCAGTCTGGTCTTATCTTGTCTTCTGTCTGATTCCCACAGGTTTCGCAGTCGTTAAGCATTCCTTCATCACAGAATCTGTCAAACACTAAGAATTCACCAAAGAAACAAGATAACGAAGAACACCAGCATGGACTGAATTCTGTTTCAATAGAAACTGTAGAGTCAAAAGAGAGATCATTCTTCATTGAAGTGTGTGACTCTGACACCATTCATGTGTTCAACCTCTAAATAATCAGGAAGGGTCTCCACACACACGACTCCAAAGGGGAAAACTGGAGCTCAGCAACAATAAAAACATTAATGTCACAAAACCAAAGTCATTTAATTCTCTCATTATTTATGTTGATGCGTTTTGTATTTTTTCCTCGGGTGTTATTTTTATTACATTTTAAAAACTTACTAAACTCTAAAGAGAACATACAATTCATTTGACTTTTAATACAATACACACAATCAAACATTAATTTGGGTAATTTAGTACATTTTGAAAGTAGCTATTTCAACATAAAATTAAAACTTCACCAATCAGATGTTTTATCTGGGAATATGCTGTTTTTTTCAAGGTTTTGTAAAGATGTAGGCCTGTTTAAAAAATAAAAAAAGTTTACCCATAATGGACTTATTCTGACCTGAATTTTGTTGTTTTTGACCTGAAACTTGTTGTTTTTATTTGTCAGACTTGTTTAGTGAGCCTGAGATGCTGACAGGACATTAGAAAGCTGTATTATTACTGTGAGTTATGAGAATCTGCAGCTTATATAGGCAAGTTATATCCAGAAACCACATCATGGAAGGACATTAAAGATCCTTCAGGTCACATAACCTGAACATACCAAGAGTGAGAAACCAGAATCTGTATGAATCTTGAAGATTGGGACAAAATGTTCCTAGAACAAAAAACAACAACTGTAAAGTCTGTGATTATGTTCAGAACTGCTGGTGAGACTTCATGGCGGCTGTTTTCAGTTTGTCAGTTTCTTCAGTTTGATATTTTTCTTGTGAGTTGTATTTGCCGGTTGACAGACACGCCTGATGGATCTCTAACAGTTTCTGATGAACTTCACTGAAGCAGCCCACACACACACACACACACACACACACACACACACACACACACACACACACACACACACACACACACACACACACACACACACACACACACACACACACACACACACACACACACACACACACACACACACACACACACACACAATACACACATTGTGAAATATGTCACAACGATTTTTTTCTGGAAAACGAGAAACCCTGTGGATGTTCTTCATATAGTGTCTATACATTTTGAAGTATTACTAAATGGGTTTAAATGATCAAAATTCCTAAAAATGTTCAAACTATTACAGTTTTTCTCAATTGCTTTGGCATATTTTTCTGAACAGTCTTAATATTCTCTAATACTGAGCCGGTTTGTTTCATTTTTACATTGATTATTTATTCCACGGTATCAACAACATAATCATCTGTGTGTTCATAATTGTACAGAATGAAGTGATGACTCTGATATTAAATCGAGATGAAGGTTCAGACATTATGACGTGAGACTCCAAACACAAGAGCTCTGCTTTAAAACACACTTTCAGGAAAAAGAGACTTTACCCAACGACTTCTATTGCAGAACATATTCAAATAGAAAATATTTTTTTTTAAACGGCAATCATTTTTCACAATATTATAGAGAGATATATCTCATATTCTCTAAACTGTTAAACATTGCTCTATGTTTTTCTAAATACAATAAAGAAAATTATTGTGCTTTAAAAACCAAAGAAAAAGGAAGAAAAAATATTATACAGAAAACAGTAAATATGATACAAGCTATTTTACATTACATTATGATAAAATTATAAAAACTTTTTCTGGCAAACTCTCTTTTTTAGCCCCTTTGATGAGATTACATTTTCAAGCTAAAAACACACAATCGACTCCCTCACTCAGTGTCCTTGAGTTGACGCTGCGTTATTCCAGTTCGTTTTTATGACTTTTCACTCACTAACATTATGGCGTTCCGAACGGGTCAAAAAGATGACTTTGCTACAATTGTCTCAATGAATGTATCACTCAACGTCTTATTTTTATTTTTTCTAACCTGCTATTTATTCCATTCAATTTAAGGCGCAGACCGAAAAAGGAAATTTGAGAAAGAAAATTGAAAGACATCAATGAGTAAAAAACTGTATTGGTTATTCGCTCATTTTTTGTTCTGTTGTGTCATTTATCTGAACGCCTGTAATCAATCAGGCATTTTCCTTAGAAGATTTATCATATTACAAAACTGAATATTACATTTGAAATTGTGAACTGTGCAGTTCCATTCAAGGATTTTATATATATATATGTTGATTTTATATCAACACGATCTCATGACAATGCGTATAAATAGTACGAGTGTGCAATCTCGTAGAATGTATACGCCAAAATGAGTTTTAGCGTGCAAATGAGTACGCCCGTTTTGGCGTGCATATGATACGCACTTTATGGCGTGTATATGACACGCTTTTGGGTAGGGTGAGGGTGGGGTGTGGGGGTTCGTACATATAATACGCCATAAAGTGCGTATCATATGCACGCCAAAAAGCAGCGTACCATGTGCACGCCAAAATGAGTTTTGGTGTATACATTCTACGAGATTGCACACTCGTACTATTGATACGCATTTTGTGAGATCGGGCTCATATATATATATATATAACAAATATATCGGTGATATATCAATTTATACTGTGTATATATATATATATATATATATATATATATATATATATATATATATATATATATATATATATATATATATATAAACACACTCACCTAAAGGATTATTAGGAACACATACTAATACTGTGTTTGACCCCTTTGCCTTCAGAACTGCCTTAATTCTATGTGGCATTGATTCAACAAGGTGCTGAAAGCATTCTTTAGAAATGTTGGCCCATATTGATAGGATAGCATCTTGCAGTTGATGGAGATTTGTGGGATGCACATCCAGGGCACGAAGCTCCCGTTCCACCACATCCCAAAGATGCTCTATTGGTTTGAGATCTGGTGACTGTGGGGGCCATTTTAGTACAGTGAACTCATTGTCATGTTCAAGAAACCAATTTGAAATTATTCGAGCTTTGTGACATGGTGCATTATCCTGCTGGAAGTAGCCATCAGAGGATGGGTACATGGTGGTCATAAAGGGATGGACATGAAACAATGCTCAGGTAGGCCGTGGCATTTAAACGATGCCCAATTGGCACTAAGGGGCCTAAAGTGTGCCAAGAAAACATCCCCCACACCATTACACCAGCACCACCAGCCTGCACAGGGGTAACAAGGCATGATGGATCCATGTTCTCCTTCTGTTTACGCCAAATTCTGACTCTACCATCTGAATGTCTCAACAGAAATCGAGACTCATCAGACCAGGCAACATTTTCCAGTCTTCAACTGTCCAATTTTGGTGAGCTTGTGCAAATTGTAGCCTCTTTTTCCTATTTGTAGTGGAGATGAGTGGTACCCGGTGGGGTCTTCTGCTGTTGTAGCCCATCCGCCTCAAGGTTGTGCGTGTTGTGGCTTCACAAATGCTTTGCTGCATACCTCGGTTGTAACGAGTTGTTATTTCAGTCAAAGTTCCTCTTCTATCAGCTTGAATCAGTCGGCCCATTCTCCTCTGACCTCTAGCATCAACAAGGCATTTTCACCCACAGGACTGCCACATACTGGATGTTTTTCCCTTTTCACACCATTCTTTGTAAACCCTAGAAATGGTTGTGTGTGAAAATCCCAGTAACTGAGCAGATTGTGAAATACTCAGACCGGCCCGTCTGGCACCAACAACCATGCCACGCTCAAAATTGCTTAAATCACCTTTCTTTCCCATTCTGACATTCAGTTTGGAGTTCAGGAGATTGTCTTGACCAGGACCACACCCCTAAATGCATTGAAGCAACTGCCATGTGATTGGTTGATTAGATAATTGCATTAATGAGAAATTGAACAGGTGTTCCTAATAATCCTTTAGGTGAGTGTGTGTATATATATATATATATATATATATATATATATATATATATATATATATATATTACCGATATATTATGTAATTGTCTCTACACAATCTTTGTTGATGTTGCAAAAAAATAATTAGGAAACACTTTTTGTTGAGAGAAAAAGGGCTTTGTTTAATGCAAATAAATGTGTCAAATGACAGAAATAATTCCCACTTTTGAAGTCGTGATTACGAGCTCATCGCATTAAAATTTTGAAATGGGAGGGCATTATGGAATTTTTAGCTAGGAAACTCTTATTTATAGTAATTCTGAGAGCACATGAAGGCAGCATTAGTCTATCCGTGTTCGTGGCGTTGCAGTTAAAATGTCTCTGAATTCAAAGGCGCATTAAATCTCTTATACTCATATTATTAAATTGTATATGAAATTATTTTATTAATACTGTTAAGAATAAGACTTGTAAAAAAAAAGAGTCTATGTTAGGCCTACAGATATACATTTTTAAAAATAAGAAAAATAATGCCCATTGCCTGATGATCAAGTATCACTCCAAATAGTCTTTTTAACGAAGCACAACAAAAAAACATGACACTTGTTATTAAAAATAATTTTAAGTATACAATTTAATAATAGTCTATATAATAAAGTTTTCCTACAAAATGGATGATAATATGACACCTTAAAAATCTCACAGCTTGTTAAAAATAAAAATGTGACGTCTGTCAAACGAAGGAAGGCTGTTTGCAAAACTGAAATACACATGTAACTTCTGTATCTGAATACATAAAATTAATGTAATTCAATTACGAGTTCATGGTCAGGAGAGACTTGGCACATTAAATCACAAACAAGACACTTGTTAATGAAATTATTTGATAAATAGCTTAATATGTAGGGCTAATATAATTTCTCAAACAAGTTATAAAGCGGGTTGAATCCGAAAAGCTCTAAACCAACTTTAGTAATGTTAAAGGTACACTATGTAGGATTTTTGCATTCAAATATCCAAAAACCACCAGGCCAGTGTTATATATTTTGTTCTGTTGAGTTCTTACAATGTCCCAAATGTTTCCAACTATTTGTAAATAACTTAAATCGCTATTTTTACCAATGAACCGGGATGTGTGAGCATAGCCAAGGGTGTAATCCAGCCCCCGGAAAGCGTACCGTCCATAAGGGCAGCCATTGCTAACCAAGCCATCCCCTGCTGTTAGCATCCCATTGACTCCCATTCATTTTGGCGTCACTTTGACAGTGAATAACTTTACATCTGAGGTGTTTAAAGACTCCATTTGTCCATTGTTTATTTCTAAAGAAACACGACAATGTACAAAATGCTCCATTACCTTGTATCTTATCTATCGTTCCGTAGAAGCCATTTTTTGTAAAAAATAGGCTAACGATTGCGTCATAACCAACGCGACTCCGTTATGCAGAAGAGAAATTACCATATGGGCAGGAGGAGAAGCTCGTGGGCAATCTTTTATTGTCTATGAGGCAATCGGGGGGATGTGGAGGCATGAAGTCTGATAAAGTCAAGGGAGAAGCACGGGGAGAAGCCCATAGGGAGCCAAAGCAACGGGACAAAATATTTTAACGTGATTCAGATTTCACTTTGCACAACTACTAGAGGACTTACAGACTGTCAGACAGGTTGCATACGTCACATCGTCAAGCTCAGTCTGAGTCTGAGCAGTACATCAGCCATCAGGAAGTGAGTGCTTCTAATGGACTTTCTCTAATTTTGAATTCTCTCCGTTGAAGTCAATGGGATCGCTGTGTCCATTTCTTTTACTGTCTATGAGCGTAGCGTGTGAGGGAGTCGCCTGTCAATTGCGTCATATCTGCGTTACTCTCGGTTTCCGATTTCATTTTCCATAGTAAAAGTTCCATAGTGCACCTTTAAGACGGCAAAAATATAGATAATTAAAAAAGCCCTACACAAATAAAAAGTTTAGGTTACAGCTGAGAAAGAAAAAAATACAACAATGTTTTTGATCGATTTTGAACTGTTCTGAATGAACCTGAATATACTATACGATAACATTTTGCCATATATGTAAAATAATGTATGGAAATGACTTGGGCAGATTTTTGTTAAATTTTTTTAGCTATACAACAAAACTTATGCAACAAATCGTTTTTTTCAGGGATGCCGTCATTACACAGAATCATTTAGGCTTTCGGTGGAAAAAAACAGCAAAAACATTGTTTATGCATATTTACCGTGGCAATAACAAAACAGTGAAAAATGTGAATGGAAACTTCAAAACTTCATTACATTTTGGAAATAATCCATTAAATAAGTTTGCACTAATATTTAAGTTATATAGCCTATCGTCTGCGCGTTGTCTCAAGGACAAGCCCACATAAAGGAAATCTTATGTATATTTATGTATACGCCATCCTCTGGAATAGTTTTTCCCTGGAACTGAATATCACACAACACCCCAAACCGAAACACCGCCTCTTCATTCATTCAGGCCCTTTGATGACATCACATGTAATTCCAGTGAAGACTCACGTCATGATTCTGGCAGCATAAATAGTGGATCAGAATCAATCTGAGAGACAGACTGCCTGATAATACAGTTTATTCCAGCCAGACTCTGAACACCAGCACTGCAGAAATGTCAGGAGGATGGAGCCCAGTGGCCTCTGTCACTGAAGCGATGAAGAGCATCTGCTTTGAGGTAGGAGACAGAGAATCACTCGTGTGGTAAATGCAGATTTTGTTAAAACACAGCCTAGTAAAATTATCTATTTTGGGGCTGTAAAATGTGTCGGGAAAAATATTTGTCATTTGTAAAAGAACTGTTTTACTTTTCACTTAAATACCTTTACATGAGTTTTCTAATAGCCTACACTCAATATTTTTACATAATGATATAAATTATTTATTTTTATAATATTAAATATAAAATGTGCATTTGTTTATTCAGGTGCAGCCAGCCATAGAGGAGATTTTGAAAAACACTTTTTCGATTTACAAGCCTTTAACCTTTAGGAGTAAGGATGTGGGCGGAAAAAGATATCTGGTCAAGGTAAATGTTTTTTGTTTTATGGATTTTGCACTTGTGAACTCATCACTGAAACTCTTCCAAGGCACAGTTTGTATGTTTCTAATATGTGTCCTATAAAGTGTGTCCAGTAATATTTCCATCCTCTCTAAAAGGTAAACTGCATCACGTCAATGCAAGTTTCTCTGGATTGTATAAGATAAAACTTCACTTAACTTTGTAGCAGAACTCGGGCACTATAACAGAACTCGAGGAGATTTGTTTGCTGTCATGGAAAATTAATGCGTTTAAGTCGCTATTAATGTGAACAGGACATTGAAGATATCACTTATAAATCCATGTGGATCTCTCTCTCTCTCTCTCTCTCTCTCTCTCTCTCTCTCTCTCTCTCTCTCTCTCTCTCTCAGGTGGATGTTGGAGAAGACTGTGTTCATGCGAGTATATCTCAAAACGCAGTCGGGAAAATGACTGTGAATGATGCCGAGTACCGTAAACTCAGTGACCCTCTGGTCCCCTTCTGAACACGTCTAACCGCATGCAGAAAACAGTGTGTGTGATCTAATAACAGACACACACCATGAGCTGCCATACTGTATAGAGGAACTACTGTAAACTGTGTCATTCCTCAATATTAAATACAAACAATACAAACCCTCAGTGCCTGTGTCAGTGTGTTTATGTGAACAACACCAGATTCACTCACTTTACTAAAAATGTTTTATGCTGAAATAACTGAACATAAATATTGCTCACTATTAAAAGTAATAAATCATCAAAAATAAAATACAAATAAATAAATAAAAAACGAAAGTGAAAAATGTCCATGGCCCTCTTGGGATGGTGATGATCAGATGTGGGACGTTTATAATGGAGGGAGACATACGAAACGTGCAGGGCTGGGATGCCTCCGGGACAGGTTTGAAAACCACTGGACTCTAGAGCAGTGGACACGTGTTCTCCGGAGTGACCAATCACGCTTCTCTGTCTGGCAAGCCGATGGATAAATCTATATTTGCATATTAGAATTTCATCAAAACTTGATGAGTGGAAGCAGAACGTGCCGACTGCACCTCAAATAATAATAAAAATGTGCAATGGAAAATTAACTTCAATAAATAATGAGTGTAATGATCTACCAGTGAAATAGTTCCTCAGAATTCTCCTCTGTTAATACATAACTTATTTGAGCTCCTTAATTTAGATGTGTCATGTGATATAGGCAGCATAAATAATCCAACACTTGTTGTACAGATTTTTTTCTTTGGATTTGATTTGTTAATTTTTGTAACATTGTACTACAGTTCAAAAGTTTGGTTTGATTCGGTCTATACAGCTTATTTTACCCTTCATGAAAAACTGTGAGGGGGTGAATATTTTTATACCTCATTTCGTTTACATTATATAAAGCCTTAATGCTCTGCATAATTAAGGGCGTGGCCACTTCGAGTGACAGGAGGATTGTCGTCTGTCTGCTGTCTATGGGCCAAACATACATAAAAACAACTTTTACAAACACATTGCAACTGTTTTATTGAATCAGAATCCATGTGGGAGTCAGTCTGCCTGATAATACATTTTTATTTGATCATCAGGGGCCTCATTTACAAAATGTTGCATAGTTGAGTTTTGATTTTGCGCTAATTCGTATTGACTCGAACCCCAGTCGGTCAGAACTGTGTAATGACATCAAGAGGTGGAAATTCCAGAACTCCAGAATCTCTTTAAATGATTTACTGATGATTATTCAAATTGAACAGGTGTGGTTCTGGAGCAAAACACAGAAAAATACATAGGATTTTTTCTTTCATTTTAAAGGATTAATTCACTTCAAAATGAAAACGTAAGATGTTTGTGTCTTTCTTTCTTCAGTCGAAAAGAAATTAAGTTACTTGAGGAAAACATTCCAGGATTTTTCTCCATATAATGGACTTCAATGGCAACCAACGGTTGAAGGTCCAGATCAATGCAGTTTCAGAGGAAGGGCTTCAGAGGCTCTGCGCGACCCCAGACGAGGAATAGGGTGGTCAATGTGCGTTCATGAATCCATGGTCTAATAATCTATTTCAGTGTTTGTTTCAGTTAGTTGGGAAAACACACATGTGTGTCAAATCATCTGATGTACCGCCGGGTCCATTAATGGTGACAAAATCATATGGCATAAAAAAAAACACACTGTATCATAAACTATGCAATATTTATTGAGTCATTGCAAAATAGACACATCTGTGAGATTTTAGAAATATTTTTGGTCTGTTCTATCATTTTAACAGTCAAGTGCCGTATAAATTCAGTCATGGTCTTCTAGGTCCTTCACGGATCTGAAATGAGCTTCATTTCTCTGCTGTCAAGTTTCCCGCTGGACTCTTTCTGCTCACAGACCTTCCCGCTGAAGCCACTCTTCGAATCCTCCAGCATAATGACGGGCCCTGAGAGACAAACAGAGACACTGATGAAGGAGTTTGGTGGATTAATTATCAAAACTTGCTTAGGTTTTTGTGAATTAAATTTTTTTTTCTTGTCCCGTATGAAGAATTTAAACCAAGGAATTATGCGCTGGTCTCTCTTTGTTCAGGATTTTAACCTGGAAATTTGCTACAAAAAAGGCAAAGACAATGTATTGGCCGACACATTATCTCAGTCGTTTAATTCTGAGTGAATCCACTGTATGTAGATCCTTTGTGTGTTACGACCTGTGTCTCTTGTATTTGTATTGCCGTGTTTTCTCTTTCTCCCTTCCTATCTCTTCTTGCTCTGATAGGTTGTCCAGTGATTGTGCGGACGATCGTCATTGGTCGTCTAGATGAGGCGTGGACGATGAAAGGACGCTGTCTGCATTTGAAGAGGAGCTCTTTGTTGGTTCGGCCGTGAACAGGTTGAGAGCTCCTGGATCCCTCCTCTGTCTTAGTAACATCTGGGCAACCAGTTTGGGCATTGTTTTGTTTTTAAGTAGTTAGGTCAGTTAAATGTATTTTCTTTTGCTATTGATTAGGTTATTTAGAGTATCTCCCTGTTTCTTTTTAGGTTTTTTTTGTTTTGTTATTTTGGCTTTTGAACACCCTGAAGAGTTGCTCGATATTCCCTTTGTGATTCATTAATAAATTCTACACTTAGTTTTTGGTGTTGAGTGTTTGATCATCGACCGGAGTGATTCGTTGTTGGGATTCCATACAACCCATTTCTTTTTATTATGCCCTGCTAGAGTGTTCCCTAGTCCCCTAGACTCAAGCCGTAATACAAGATAATGATTTAGAGTGAAGCATATTGACTATATACACTCACCTAAAGGATTATTAGGAGCACCATACTAATACTGTGTTTGACCCCCTTCGCCTTCAGAACTGCCTTAATTCTATGTGGCATTGAATCAACAAGGTGCTGAAAGCATTCGTTAGAAATGTTGGCCCATATTGATAGGATCGCATCTTGCAGTTGATGGAGATTTGTGGGATGCACATCCAGGGCACGAAGCTCCCATTCCAGCACATCCCAAAAATGCTCTATTGGGTTGAGATCTGGTGCCTGTGGGGGCCATTTTAGTACAGTGAACTCATTGTCATGTTCAAGAAACCAATTTGAAATTATTCGAGCTTTGTGACATGGTGCATTATCCTGCTGGAAGTAGCCATCAGAGGATGGGTACATGGTGGTCATAAAGGGATGGACATGGACATGAAACAATGCTCAGGTAGCCGTGGCATTTAAACGATGCCCAATTGGCACTAAGGGGCCTAAAGTGTGCCAAGAAAACATCCCCCACACCATTACACCACCACCACCAGCCTGCACAGGGGTAACAAGGCATGATGGATCCATGTTCTCCTTCTGTTTACGCCAAATTCTGACTCTACCATCTGAATGTCTCAACAGAAATCGAGACTCATCAGACCAGGCAACATTTTTTTCAGTCTTCAATTGTCCAATTTTGGTGAGCTCGTGCAAATTGTAGCCTCTTTTTCCTATTTGTAGTGGAGATGAGTGGTACCCGGTGGGGTCTTCTGCTGCTGTAGCCCATCCGCCTCAAGGTTGTGTGTGTTGTGGCTTCACAAATGCTTTGCTGCATACCTCGGTTGTAACGAGTTGTTATTTCAGTCAAAGTTGCTCTTCTATCAGCTTGAATCAGTCGGCCCATTCTCCTCTGACCTCTAGCATCAACAAGGCATTTTCTCCCACAGGACTGCCGCATACTGGATGTTTTTCCCTTTGTACTGACTAAGTCCTAAACAAAGTCTAATACTGGTTGTTGATATAGTGGATTACGTTCAGACATGTGCCCATGTGGCTTCACACAATAACAGTTCAGTCTTGTTAATATTCTCTAGAAAGTTTATTCTCCTCCAATGTATCATATAGGGGCAATATCTTTACTCATAATACACAACCAAAACAACAAACCCTATTGTTCACCGCAAAAGAAAGACAACATGGCACAGTCGAAAACTGTTTGCTTCCCCAATCTACAACACCTGTGTCTTCTTCTTCTTCTTCTTATTAAGATTTTACGGCGGATCGCAAACAAATATGTGCATTACCGCCACCTATAGCTGAAATGGACCAGTGACACCTCCTATACCCAACCTAAATTCCTCTTATTTACCCGCATGGAGACATCATCGAATTTCATCCGGCGCTGCGTGTTCAGCTCCTCCGTCCACTCTCAGCCCCATGACAGGAAAAAAAAAAAAAAAAAAAAAAAATTATATATATATATATATATATATATATATATATATATATATATATATATATATATATATATATATAAATAGAAAATAAATTAATTAAATAAAACCCACTCTAAATACGCTTATTTAACCCAGTGCTTAACAAATACTCTACCAATAAATGTATTGTACTCCTATCTGATTTTAATAAATTTTGAACACTCAACTTTACTCCTATTTTATTTAATTCCTCCTTCAACTCTTTCCTTTCAACCTTATATCTCCTACAGTGCATTATTACATGTTCAACTGTTTAACTCACCTCACATACCTCACATAAACCTGTTGGATGCTTACTTATTAAGTGCAATGTACCATTCAATCTTGTATGTCCCAATCTCAGTCTTGTAATCATATTCTCTTCATTCCTACTCCTACCTGATATTCTTCCCTTACCCACTGTTGACTGTATTTGATGCATATGTCTACCTTTTAGTTCATTGTCCCAATACTACTGCCATAATTTCAAAATATGGTTTTTAATAATTGATTTAATTTCTGACCTGCTAAATAAAATCTGTATATCTACTATTTCTCGTTCTATTCCCTTTTTTGCTAATGCATCCGTCTCCTCGTTACCTCTCAACCCAATGTGAGCTGGAACCCACAAAAACTGTACCTCTAAATTAGCTTGTTTAATTGAATATAATTCTTGAACTATCTCTATTACCATATCTTGTCTTGTTTCTGACTTTATCTCCTTCAAACTTATTAGAGCTGAACTACAATCTGAACATATTACTGCCTTGGATATTTTAACTTCCCTAATCCACCTTATTGCCATAATTAATGCAAACATCTCTCCAGTATACACCGATAAACAATCTGATATCCTTTTACTCTTATACACTTTAACCTTTGGAATAATGAATGCAGAACCCACATGACCAGTTTTGAATCTTTTGAAGCATCTGTAAAATGTGCATATACTCCCCATATCTTGACCCAATATACTCCCTTACATGATATACTTCTGTTTCATATGAACCCTCCTTTTGCCTTTTTTCTAATAAACTTAAATCTACTTCTGGTTGGGGCATGACCCATAATGGTACTGGAGATAAAGGAATTATTGGAGCATATCCAACCTCCTCCAATCTCATATCACTAACCAATTTCCTCACACTCCATCCAAAGCTATTACACTCTCTCTTCTCATATTCCCAACTAGGACTCATTACTTTCCTTGTTGGGTGATCCTCACTCTGACCTTTTAAATTTGCCCAATAAGATGCCATTAATTGCTGTCTTCTTATCTGCAAAGGCATTTCACCCATCTCTACCTGAAGAGCCGAAAGTGGAGAAGTTAGATATGCTCCGCAGCAAATTCTTAGTGCTTGAGACTGAATTCTCGCTAATTTAATTAAATGAGATTTATTTCCAGAACCATATACAATACAACCATAATCAATTATAGATCTTATCATAGATATATATATAGTTTTTAAAGCCAATCTATCTGCTCCCCATTCCTGACCTGAAATACATCTCATTACATTCACTACACGCTTACATCTTCCTACCATTTTTTCAATATGCTCTTTCCAAGTTAATCTACTATCAAACCAAACTCCCAGAAATCTTACTATACTTACACGCTCTAATTCTTTTTGTATTAACTTAACATCCACATTCCTTCTCAATTTAGTAAAAAGTATTATTTTTGTCTTTTCCACTGAAAACTTAAAACCATTTTCCCCTGACCACTTTTCAACTTCATTTAGCGCACCTTGCAATTTCTTTGTGTTATAATCTATATTCTTTCCTCTAAACCCCATCATCAGCAAACAATGATTTCCCCATACTTCTATCAATCCTTGAGAAAACATCGTTAATCATGATAATAAATAAAAGTGGACTTATTACACTGCCCTGAGGTGTACCATTTTCAATTGCTCCACTTAATGATATAGCTCCACCCACCTTTACTCGAATACTTCTTCCAATTAAAAACTCTTTTATCCAATTATACATTCTTCCTTTTATACTCATTTTCTGTAACTTTATTAATAACCCCTCTTTCCACAACATATCATAAGCCTTTTCTATATCAAAGAAAACAGCAAAGACACTTTCCTTATTTATAAATGCCTTTCTTATTTCATCCTCTAAAGATACTATTGGATCCATAGTCCCTCTGCCACACCTAAATCCACTTTGATAAGAAAAAAAAAACAATTCATTTTTTCCAAATGATAAGTCAATCTATCAGCTATCATTCTCTCCATTACCTTACATAAATGAGAAGTTAATGCTATTGGACGATAATTTATAGGATTACTTGGATCTTTCCCAGGCTTTTTAATAGGTATAATTAATGCTTCCTTCCAACTTTGAGGAATTATACCCTCTATCCATATTCTATTATAAAATGTTAAAATCACTTCCATAGATGTTTCACTAAAATGCTTCATCATACTGTAACTAATCCCATCCACTCCTGGAGTGGATTGTTTCATTCTTCTTACTAAATTCTTTAACTCACTCATATAGAAAATGGTACATCTAACAAATTATCTTCAGCCTCTTTTTTCTTCTCTATATCCGGATATTCCTTCATCACACCCTTCCTCATTTCCTTACTCTGTTCAGTCAAATTGTCTGAACTATTTACTTTTATAAATGCCTTTAAAAACATTTCCACTTTATCTCCATCCTCCACAGCTATTTCTCCCTCCATACTTAAAACTGGATACCCATTACACTTTTGAATCCCTTTCATTTTCTTAATCATACCCCATACTTCCTCTACTGGTGTATTCTTCCCTATCTCATCACAGTAAGCCATCCAATACTGTTTTCTGACTTTCCTTATTATCCTCCTTACCTCAGCTTGTGCTTGTTTGTACATTATTAAATCTTGAAAATTATGTGTTTTCTTAACCATCCTAAATGCTTTCCTTTTCCTTCTTATTGCACTATTACATTCTTCCGTCCACCATGGAACTATTTTATTCTTCCTACCTCCTTTCCCTTTTGGTACATATTTATTTGCTGCTTCTTGAATGGCATAAACAACATCATCACTAATCATTTCTACAGATCTATCTGGTTCTCCTATAATACTCTTTAATCCCTCTTCACTCAGACTCATGAATTCTTCCCAATTCGCTTTATCAAACCTCCATCTACCAACATTTCCTTCGCCTTACTTCCTCTCACATTCACACTAACAGATATCATTATTGGATAATGATCACTCCCAATAGTATCTTGTCGCAATATTTCCCACTCAGCACTCCCTGCAATTGAATCAGACACCATTGTTAGATCTAACACAGACTCTCTACCTGTAGCCACATCTATTCTTGTATTACCCCCATAATTCAGACACACCAAATTTCTCTGATCTATCAAATCTTCCACCACCATTCCATTACAATCTGTCACTAAACCTCCCATAACATGCTCTGTGCATTAAAATCCCCACACCAAATTACCCTATCTTCATTAAGACCCTCTATTTGCTCTAACTCACTCAACACTAATTTCCTACAAGGATTATAAAAGTTTATTATTACATACTTTTTTCCATTCACCCATACCTCTACTACAACATATTCTTGTGTTACACCTTTGCCTAATGATCTATATTGCATGCCTTCCTTAATCAGAGTAATACACCCTCCACCATTTCCCTCCTCTCTATCTCTTCTCTCACTCACATATCCTTTAATAACAAAATCAAATCTAGGTTTAAGCCATGACTCTTGTATACATATCAGATCCGGTTTAACTTCCATCTCATTAATAACACCTTTAAACTCCAATCCATTCGCCACAAGACTTCTCGCATTCCATTGTAAAATTAAAATCATCCTCCTAGCCAAACCATGCTTCCTGGCTGGACTGTATCTCACTAATTAGCCCATCCCTAACCATTTCCCATGATATATCCTTTACTCCCAAGAATCTCTCTGCTGCCTTGACTATAATTTGAATCTTAGTTGTCTTCTTTTCAGTCTGTGCAGTACAATTAATTACTTCAGCTATGAACAACAAGAAATTTACTTTACTTACAATCATTGTCTCTTCCGTAATCCTACCTTCCTTCTCTGATATTTCCTCAATTCTCCTCTCTTTTTTTCCCTCTCTTTTCCTTTCTCTCTATTCCTTGTATCAACCACTTTAACAGCCTCTGCATACGTTATATTCCTCTTGGCTCTCTCATTCTGTACTTGATTGCTTTCTTCCTCACCTCACATCCTCCAAACGCAACACTATGCTCCCCTCCACAGTTGCAGCATTTTGGTCCTGCTCCTTCACATTTGCCATAATCATGTTCCCCACATCTTGCACATCGTTTCTTCGCTTTACACACCATAGCCACATGCCCGTATTTTTGACAATTATAACATCTTAAAGGAGGAGGCACAAAAGGCCTCACTGAATAACTGATAAATCCAAGCTTGACCTTATCTGGCAAAATAACTCCATCAAACCTAAGCTCAACAGAGAGACTCTCCATTCTGTTCCCTTCTCTACTCATAAACAGTCTCCTAGCACCAACTATTTTACCTCCGCCAATGTTACTTTTAAGCTCTTCCATAGACACTCCTAATGGCACTCCAGATATTACTCCACTTACCCACTGCCTCTGTCCTACAATCTTACTACTCACCACTTCCTGCTTACACATTACTTTAATCTTCATCACTTTCCTTCTTTGCTCTTCACTATTACAAACAATCATCAATTCTCCATTACTTAACACTTTTGCCATCTTAATTTCTCCAACTACTTTCCTCAACTCTTTTGTTAATACAATTGGACTTACCTTTTGTATTCCACCATCCTCTTTAAATTTCAATATTACCTTCAACTCATCCAAATTTACATTCCTCACCTCCTGTTCATTTCCACTCTCCCCTGAACCTCTTACCTCTACCTGATGTTTTTTCTTTCTTTTCTTTGTACCTACCTCTTCCCTTATATCTAAATTCCTCTCTTCTCCTGTCTTTCCTAATTCCATTTGTTCATCTTCCACATCCGTATCATCTACACTAACTAGTATCTCTGGTCCATTTCCACTATAATTTTTCTTATATTTTGACATGATCGCTGCATTTACCGCCTTCCACCAAACACTGTGACGTGTCGGAAGCCCCAGAACCGAGTTCGGCAAAAACGGGTCTTCTTTACACTACTACACCTGACAACCAGGGGTGCCGCTAAGGGGGGGAAAGTTAGGACGATTCTAAGGGCCCATGCACTTTTGGGGGCCCCCAGAGATTGGTTTTATTAGTAGTAACAGTACTAGCAGTAATGTAATATAAATTATAAATGTATAATCTACCAGAATAACAAATAAAAGAAAATTACGTCTTATTTCTGCATTTCTGGCAAAATTACCCCCCTAAATGGTACGATAGGGGGGCCCAACTTCATATTCTTTCATAGGGCCCAAAATTGCTAGCAGCGCCCCTGCTGACAACACCTGTGTCTGAGTTTCCTCCATGTTAAATGACATACCCAGGCTGATCAGCTGACAGCTGACACACAAAGCACATACAGCCCCCTAGTGGCACAGGACAAAATTACATAAAATAGTACAAAATGAATATGGCTCATACACCCTTTTCACACCATTCTTTGTAAACCATTCTTTTGTGCGTGAAAATCCCACACTGTCAGAAAAAAAGGTACAGTGCTGTCACTGGGCGGTACCCTAAGGTACAAAACCGAAAAGGTACTAATATGTACCTTTAAGGTACTAATATGTACCATTTAAGGGTGAGTAAAGTACAAAGATGTACCTTTTCACTTTTGTACCTTAGGGTACCGCCCCAGTGACAGCACTGTACCTTTTTTTCTGAGAGTGCAGTAACTGGGCAGATTGTGAAATACTCAGACCGGCCCGTCTGGCACCAACAACCATGCCACGCTCAAAATTGCTTAAATCACCTTTCTTTCCCATTCTGACATTCAGTTTGGATTTCAGGAGATTGTCTTGATCAGGACCACACGCCTAAATGCACTGAAGCAACTGCCATGTGATTGGTTGATTAGATAATTGCATTAATGAGAAATTGAACAGGTGTTCCTAATAATCCTTTAGGTGAGTGTGGATATTAAAAAAGACGCAAAGAGATATTTTATTTTAATTTCCTGATAAAACCAGGTTATCAATGATCAAATGAAGAAAAGCAAACATAAATTATAATTGTAAACTGTATTATATTCATACAACCATTTCTACATTCTACATCAGTCATTTAACTGCCAATAAATAGAAATCACAAATAGAAAATGAAAGAAAGTAAAGGAAAAATAAATGTTGGCATATGGAGTGAAACCATATCATATCCTCTCTTAAATTAACCCTTTAATAATAATAAAAATAATAATCTAAGGCTTACATGATCAACATGATCAGAGCTTTGCTGAATCACCTGTTGTACTCAATCTATGCGTGCCTTCTGTCGTCTGATTGATAGTTTATCAAGTAAAAGCCTTTATAATTGTAAAAACACTGACCGTCAGCTCGTGGTTCACGTGTCTTTTTGCTGTGAAATCTTTCATTTATATAAATCAAACATGAATAACTGATATTGCAAGTCATATTTGAAGATGAACAATTATTGCACTGAAGCAGTTTAGGTTTACGTGATTATCCATACATTGTTATTTAGAAAAATAATGTTTAACGTGAGTCTGAAATATGATGATCAGGCTCTGAGGAAGGTTTATTTGCTCATCTCTCAATCATCATTGGATGTCACTGCATTATGTTTTATAACGTCAGAGCTTTGATCATAAAACTAAGCATTTAAATATCATCTTACTAAGACCGTGGCAGATATTGATATTAATATGTATTTTATGTACGTATCACTGTTATAAAGATCTCATTGATTTACATTACAAGCACTGGAATTTCATTCTTTTAGGCCATATAAATATCAGCATCATTTGTAAAACAGAGGTGCTTTGTTCCTCCTTGAGTGTGAGCTCCATATTCTCACTTTATCATGAGTGTTATGACCCTATGGTTTGTTCATGTGTGCTGATTGGTGGAGTGCAGAGCTTGTGTGTGTTAAGAGAGTTTTAGAGAATGTGAGGACTAATTGTTTGTATTTGAGGAACTGTCTTTTGCCTGTTTTCTACAGGCTTACAATTTAATAAAATAACACCAATTATAATGCCACGTCATATTTAATAGTATATGATACGATGATTATTGCATGTCATGTTTTGCATGTTCAATTGATTCAAAGTTTCGAAGAGCTTTGTGTCTGTCATCCGTAAGGCAGTGCCTTGTATAGTCTTTTTGATTCGGTTTAGGAAAGCGGGTTCAAACTTAGACCGTTTTATTTGTTATTTTGGCTTGGTCAGCTCCCGAACTTTGATTCCCAATTTAAGACAAAATCATTGTTTTACTATTTCTTTGTTGCACCCCTTTTCCTAAATATGGCATAGCGATGAGCCATAAAAGCCTGATGTACCAAATATGATACTCAAAAAAAAGACTTTGAAAGGTTCAACAAACTTTCAGGTTTAAAGGTGATGTGTGTGTGTGTGTGTCCGTACCTTGTGTATCCCAGAGCTCTTGCGGTCTCCAGTGCAGCGAGGCTGCGTACCCCTCTCATGCAGTACAGCACTAAGTCTGGGTCGTCTCTGTGAGGCTTAGTGATGCCGTAGCGCTCTCTAAACTGATCCGGGCTCAGTCGGAGGGCCTGCTCCACCTCTACCACTACAACAAAAGTGCTGTCACTCATAAAGTCTGTGAGTGTTTGTTTGTGCAGAGCTGAATTGAACTGTGTGTGACGTACATGGAATGTTAATGGCTCCTGGAATAAAACCTCCTTCCAGCTCCTCCGGTTTACGCACGTCGAGTAGCTGGACGCTTACAGCGGACATCATGTCCTTCAGCTGCTCGTATGTCACGACCCCATCTGAAACACACAACGGGTGAGTATCGACAAACTGCTGCCATTTCACACTGAGAAGGTGTGTTTATAAGTCTGTTCTATACGATACAATCAGGATTGCTCCCTGATCGATTGCTCCAGTCTACCTACTGCTGCTACTGCATGCGTCAGTGTTTGTAGCTCTGTATAGCTGCGTTTGAATCTCTATTTGATATATTTTCTTTGTTATCTATACTGCTAAAAATAACTTACTCATCACCATATATTGTTTAATATAGCCTATCAAGTTAAATCTGACATCATTAGCTTTTAATCTAAATCACTACCACGTGTTAGCTTTTCGCTAGCCTGGTGGCTTTCCATCCCGGCACCCGGGTCTCCTGTTTTCTGAGTTCATTAGACAACTGTGGTGAGTTGGATTATTAAATAGACTCAATCAAACAAAGTAAGTGGAGTAAGTTGTGTGGTAAGTTTTGGATTCATCAACAAATACGGTAAGCCATGTCTTCTTCTCCTGTCATTGTCACTTGCACTGCATGCTACATGTTTAGCATATCTATCTCCGTTGTAACAGGGCTTCACATGTGTTAAATGTAAGGAATTAATCAGGCTGACGGAGAAGATTTCAGATTTAGAGACACGCATCCAGACTTTATGTGAGAGTAGTGAGAATGGTACAGCTTTAGATACTGTTTTGGATGCGACTAGCTTAGTGAACACTCATTGTTTGGTTCCGGCTGAGCCCCTGCAGCAGGGCAATTGGGTGACTGTGAGACAGCATAGTCGCGGATCTAAAAACCACTCTTCCGTTCCGATTAGAACATCAAACAGGTTCTCCCCACTCAGTGATGCACCCACTGAGGATCCTGTTGAAAGTGCCCTAGTTATTGGCGATTCTATTACACGGAACGTGAAAATAGAGACACCAGCCACCATAGTCACATGTTTACCGGGAGCCAGAGCGCCTGACATCAAAGCAAATTTAAAAGGGCAGGCTAAAGCTAATCGTAAATTCTCTAAGATTATTATTCACGTCGGCACTAATGATGTTCGACTTCGTCAGTCGGAGATCACCAAAATTAACATTAAAGAGGTGTGTAAACTCGCAAGTACGATGTCACCGGCAGTCTGTTTATCTGGCCTCCTCCCTGTTAAAAGGAGTGATGAAATAGTTAGCAGATTATCATCACTCAATGGCTGGTTGTCTAAGTGGTGTCCACAAAATAACATAGGGTTCATAGACAATTGGAAAAGTTTTTGGGGCAGACCCGACCTGTTGAAGATAGACGGAATTCATCCTACCCGGGCTGGTGCTGCTCTTCTCTCTAGTAATTTGGCACATAATCTTAGAGCTAAACCTTGACTCACTGGGGCCCAGGTCAGGAAGCAGACAAACTGGCTAAACCAACCGTCTGCTAGCTGTCTCACGTCACCAGAGTCAGCTAAATCCCAGCACATAGAGACGCTTTCACCTAGATATTATCACATAGAGACTGTGTCTGTTCCCCGAATCAGTAAATACAAAAAACATCAAAACCATTCAACAGTAAAAATTTAATTGATGTCCAACAAATAAACAACAGATATAATACGGATGAACAATTGATAAATCTCGGGTTGCTGAATATTCGATCCCTTTAAAAACGCTTATTGTTAATGATATGATTATAGATCATAACCTAGATGTGCTGTGTTTGATAGAAACCTGGCTAAAACCTGACGACTACATTACTTTAAATGAGTCCACACCCCAAGATTATTGTTATAAACACGAGCCGCGTCTGAAAGGAAAAGGGGGAGGTGTTGCTGTAATTTATAATGATAACTTCAGTATTACTCAGAAGTCTAGTTTCAAATATAATTCCTTTGAAGTTTTGGTGCTTTATGTAACATTGTGTAGTGTAAATGATAAATCCCGTTTGACATTTGTGTTGGCTACTGTATACAGGCCACCAGGGCACAATACAGACTTTATCAAAGAATTTGCTGGTTTTCTATCAGAGTTAGTACTGGCTGCAGATAAAGTACTAATTGTTGGTGATTTTAATATCCATGTTGACAATGAAAAGACGCATTGGGATTGGCATTTAAAGACATTATAAACTCTATTGGAGTTAGACAACACGTATCTGGACCCACTCATCGCCTTAATCATACTTTAGATCTAATACTGTCACATGGACTAAATGTTGATACCATTAAAATTCTGCAGCAGAGCGATGACATCTCAGATCATTACCTAATATCATGTATACTTAATATAGCTAAGGCTGCAAAGCCATCCCTTCAAATATGGCAGGACTATAACCTGCGACTAAAGATTGCTTTATACATAATCTTCCTCATCAGTTCCATCTCCTCAGAATTACAGATAGCCAAGAGGAACTTGATGTTGCAACAGAAACTACAGACTCTCTCTTTACTAGCACTTTAGACATAGTTGCTCCTCTGCGCTTAAAGAAGATTAAAGCAAATAATCCAACGCCGTGGTACAACGAGCACACTCGGGCCCTTAAAACAGCAGCCAGAAAAATGGAGCGCAGCTGGAAGAAAACAAAACTGGAGGTTTTTCGCAATTTGTGGAAAGAGAGCATGATTGCATACAGAAAGGCCATAAAAACTGCTAGATCGGCTTATTTCTCAACTCTTTTAGAAGAAAACAAACACAACCCTAGGTATTTATTCGATACAGTGGCTAAATTAACAAAGGATAAAGCTTCAACTTCTGACATTTGTAAACAACACAGCAGTAATGACTTTATGAACTTCTTTACTAGTAAGATTGATAACATTAGGAATAAAATTATAACCATGCAGCCGTCTACTACAGTATCACTTCAGACAGAACATTGTAGTCTCACTGAGGAAAAATTACACTCATTCACTGCTATAGGAGGAGAAGAATTGGCTAAACTTGTTAAATCATCAAAATCAACAACATGTATGCTTGACCCTATACCGACTAGGCTATTAAAGAGATGCTTCCAGAGGTCATAGATCCTCTGCTTAATATTATTAATTCATCATTGACATTAGGATATGTACCAAAAACTTTTAAGTTGGCTGTAATTAAACCACTTATTAAAAACCGCAACTTGATCCTAAAGAATTAGTCAATTACAGACCAATCTCGAATCTACCGTTTCTATCAAAAATATTAGAAAAGGCAGTGTCTTCACAATTATGTTCCTTTTTAGAAAGAAATGGTATATGTGAGGATTTCCAGTCAGGATTTAGACCGTATCATAGTACTGAGACTGCTCTAATTAGAGTTACAAATGATTTACTCTTATCATCTGATCGTGGTTGTATCTCTCTATTAGTGTTACTCGATCTTAGCGCTGCATTCGATACTATCGATCACAATATTCTTTTGAATAGACTCGAAAATTATGTTGGCATTAGTGGAACTGCATTGGCATGGTTTAAATCTTACTTATCTGACCGTTATCAGTTTGTAGCAGTAAATGAAGAGATGTCACACCGATCACAAGTTCAGTATGGAGTACCGCAAGGCTCAGTGTTAGGACCGTTGCTTTTCACCCTGTATATGCTACCACTGGGAGATATCATTAGGAAGCATG
The DNA here is from genome assembly GCA_023029165.1 of Gobiocypris rarus. Taxonomy (NCBI): domain Eukaryota; kingdom Metazoa; phylum Chordata; class Actinopteri; order Cypriniformes; family Gobionidae; genus Gobiocypris; species Gobiocypris rarus. Next base: position 51,412,274 of record CM040916.1, read on the forward strand.
GCGTTAGTTTTCATTGTTATGCTGATGATACTCAGCTCTATATTTCTTCACACCCTGACTGAAACTTACCAATTCACAAGATTAACGGAATGCATAGCTGATATTAAAAATTGGATGAATAGTAATTTCCTGCAACTTAATTCAGATAAAACTGAATTTTTAATTATTGGACAGAAAAGCTCCACAAGTAGTGCCCTAGAATACTGTCTAACCCTCGATGGCTGCTCTGTCAAGTCCTCGTCAGTGAGGAACCTGGGTGTGCTCTTTGATACCAATCTTTCGTTTGAAAGCCACGTTTCTAGCATCTGTAAAACTGCATTCTACCATCTTAAAAATATATCTAAATTACGTCACATGCTTTCAATGCAAAATGCTGAACAATTAGTACATGCGTTCATGAGCTCAAGGCTAAATTATTGTAATGCTCTACTGGGTGGTTGCCCTGCTCGCCTAATAAATAAACTCCAGCTGGTCCAAAACGCAGCAGCTCGAGTTCTTACTAGAACCAGGAAGTACGATCATATTAGTCCAGTTCTGTCAACACTGCACTGGCTCCTATTAAACATCGCATACATTTTAAAATCTTGCTTATTACTTATAAAGCAATAAATGGTTTAGCTCCCAGTACTTAAGTGAGCTCTTAACACATTATACTCCATCACGTCAATTGCGGTCTCTAAACTCTGGCCAGTTGAAAATACCTAGAATATCTAAATCAACTGCAGGCGGTCGATCCTTTTCCTATTTAGCACCTAAACTCTGGAACAGTCTTCCTAGCATTGTTCGGGAAGCAGACACACTCTGTCAGTTTAAATCTAGACTAAAAACACATCTCTTTACTATGGCATACACATAGAAAATTTTTAACTTTCTTTATTCAAATCAAATGACTGATTGTTAGGCTGCATTAACTAGGTCAGCCGGAACCGAACACTTCCCATAACACCTGATGTACTCGTTACATCATAAAAAGTGGCATCCACACTAATGTTAGTCTCTCTGTTTATCCCGAGGTTTACTGCAGTCGGCGGATCCAGGCCGTGTCCGGATCGGATGGTGGACCTGCATCTGGACATGACCAGCTCATCCTGGAGTGTCTGCTGAGACCGTGTCCATTAGTGTCTCCTCTGAATTCGCCTCATCGGAACGTCATCCTCAATTAACCCGTCTCCAGCGCAATAACTCCGATCTTTCAAGTATTCATATTCTTGTGTAATCGACGCGCCATCCTAAATGAACCCGTCTCGCGTCGTCATACCCAAAATTTCGAATATTCCTATCTAATATGATTTATGACCTGCAAGGTTGCCAGAGTAATAATTATACACTGTTAATAATAGGCCAGAGGAGAACTGGCACCCCGACTGAGTCTGGTTTCTCCCAAGGTTTATTTTTCTCCATCATGCCCTGATGGAGTTTTGGTTCCTTGCCACTGTCGCCTTTGGCTTGGCTTGCAAAGTTGGGGACACTCAAATTATGATCCAAGTTACTCAACTAAATATACAAATAGAATTTATTAATTTGGTCATATATAATTCTATAAACTATCCAAATTAAACTAGCCAAATCAAATTTTGTTGCAATGTTGTCCTGTTTAACACTGTGAAGCTGCTTTGAAACAATCGTCATTGTAAAAGCGCTATATAAAATAAATTTGATTGATTGATTGATTGATTGCACACTCATTGCTGGGTAGTAATTAGATTCCTAAAATTAAGTACTTCTAATTAGTTTATTTATGTTTTAAAATTGTGATGAACATTAATTATTATTTGAATTATCACCGATCAGGCATAACATTATGACCTAATATTGTGTTGGTCCCCCTTTTGCTGCCAAAACAGCCCTGACCCGTCGAGGCATGGACTCCACTAGACCCCTGAAGGTGTGCTGTGGTATCTGGCACCAAGATGTTAGCAGCAGATCCTTCAAGTCCTTCAAGTTGCGATGTGGGGCCTCCATGGATCAGACTTGTTTGTTCAGCACATCCCACAGATGCTCGATTGAATTGAGAACTGGGGAATTTGGAGTCCAAGTCAACACATCAAACTCATTGTTGTGCTCCTCAAACCATTCCTGAACCATTTGTGCTTTGTGGCAGGAGCATTATCCTGCTGAACGAGCCACAGCCACCAGGGAATACCGTTTCCATGAAAGGGTGTACATGGTCTGCAACAATGCTTAGGTGGGTGGGACGTGTCAGAGTAACATCCACATGGATGGCAGGACCCAAGGTTTCCCAGCAGAACATTGCCCAAAGCATCACACTGCCTCCGCCGGCTCGCCTTCTTCCCATAGTGCATCCTGGTGCCATGTGTTCCCCAGGTAAGCCACGCACACGCACCTGGCCATCCACGTGATGTAAAAGAACACATGATTCATCAGACCAGGCCACCTTCTTCCATTGCTCCGTGGTCCAGTTCTGATGCTCACGTGCCACTGTTGGTGCTTTTGGCGGTGGACAGTGGTCAGCATGGACACCCTGACTGGTCAGCGGCTATGCCGCCCCATACGCAACAAACTGCGATTCGCTGTGTATTCTGACACCTTTCTATCAGAACCAGCATTAACGTCTTGAGCAGTTTGAGCTCCAGTAGCTCGTCTGTTTGATCGGACCCCACGGGCCAGCCTTCGCTCCCCACGTGCATCAATGAGCCTGGGCCGCCCATTATCCTGTGGCCGGTTCACCACTGTTCCTTCCTTGGAGCACTTTTGATAGATCTTGACCACTGCAGACCGGGAACACCCCACAAAAGCTGCAGTTTTGGAGATGCTCTAGCATCACAATTTGGCCATCAACTTTGAGGACAAAATGTTCCCTTGCTGCTAATATATCCCACCCGCTAACAGGTGCCATGATGAAGAGATAATCAGTGTAAAAAGTACCTTAAATATATATAATGTAATGGATTGCATTACTAAGTTTTGGAATCAGTATTACAATTGTGTAAGTAAATATACCCAGCGCATGCCAAAACTATATTGATTGTTTTTGTCACAATTGACCAGTGAGAGTGCCCACGATTACCAGAGGGCACTCCAACCCGGACTGTCATTCTACCATAGACTACATCTCCCATAATCCTTTGCTTGGACTCATCAGCACTCATTGATTACATCCACCTGCACCCCATCACCTTGTTAGCTCACACTATATAAACCATGTTCACTCTGTCAGTCACTGCAAAGTCTTGTTTAGTGTTACACTGCATCTGAGCGGTTACCCTGGTTTCATGTCTCTTGGTCTTGGATTTCTTGCCTTCTCCATGGATTACCCTTTTGCCTTATGTCACAATTAACCAGTGTGAGTGCCCGTGATCACCAGAGGGCACTCACACTGGTTAATTGTGACATACCAGGCCCGTGGAGTGGAAGTGGGCCTGGAGACTGAGGCAGAGCAGGAGGCCAAGCCGGAGCAGGCTCGGCCGATGACCAGGCTGACGCAGGCAGCCAGGGCGAAGCAGACGACCATGACAGTAGTGCAAACTAAGGTTAGTCCAATCAAACAAACAAAAAAGAGGTGACAGGCAAAAGGGTAATCCACAGAGAAGGCAAGAAATCCAACAAACCAAGAGACATGAAACCAGGGTAAACGCTCAGATGCAGTGTAACACTAAACAAGACTTCACAATGACTGGCAGAGTGAACATGGTTTATATAGTGTGAGCTAACAAGGTAATGGTGTGCAGGTGGATGTAATCAATGAGTGCTGATGAGTCCGAGCAAAGGATTATGGGAGATGTAGTCTATGGTAGAATGACAGTCTGGGTTGGAGTGCGGGTCTGGTGATCGCGGGCACTCACACTGGTCAATTGTGACAGTTTTATTTCAAACCTAACAATTTTTTTTTGTGTGACAGATTTTTGGGATTGGTAAGATTTTAGGTTTTCATTTTTTTTTAAATAAGGTATCTTTTACTTACCAAACCTGCATTTATTTGATCAAAAATACAGTAAAAACAGTAATGAAAATAAATTTCAAAAATTATTATTTTGATAAATGTTTAAATGTAATTTATTCCTGTGATCAAAGTTGAATTTTCTGCATCATTACTCCAGTATTCAGTGTCACATGATCCTTCAGAAATCATTCTAATATGAGGATTTGTTTCTCAAGAAATGAAAGCTCTAGCGTAGTTCTACATGGAAGACTCCAATGTCACGTCATTCATTAATTATCTATCTAGCCCATCGTTATTTGTCATCTGTAGTACACCTGAGAACAGAACTACTGACGCCAGCGTTCACCCCCATCCTCCCCACCAGAGCCGATCCTGACCTCCTGGGGGCCCTAAGGCAAGGCAAGGCAAGGCAAGGCAAGTTTATTTATATAGCACATTTCATACACAATGGCAATTCAAAGTGCTTTACATGAAAATGAAATTAAAATAGTGATAAGAATTAAGAATACCACGTGTAAGACTTAAAAATAAAACAGGATAATTAAAAACAGTTGTAAAGAGAATTTTTAAAATAAGAAGACAATAGAAATATATAGTTGTAAAGATATTTAAAAAGAATAAAATTATATATAGATAAAAATAAAATAAAAATAAAAATTAAGATGATGCATAGATTAGAATAGGTGCAATCAGTCAGACGTACAGTGGCACAGTGCTCATTCAGTAAAGGCACTGCTGAACAGATGTGTTTTGAGTCTAGATTTGAATGTGGCTACTGTTGGAGCACATCTGATCTGTTCTGGAAGCTGGTTCCAGCTACGGCTGGCACAATAGCTGAACGCCGACTCTCCTTTCTTTGAGTGAACTCTTGGTATTTCTAGCTGACTTGATCCTGATGATCTGAGTGATCTGTTGGGTTTGTATTTAATCAGCATATCTGCAATGTATTGAGGTCCTAGGTCATTGAGTGATTTATAAACAAGTAATAATACTTTAAAATTGATCCTAAATGTAACTGGAAGCCAGTGTAACGACCTGAGGACTGGCGTGATATGGTCATATTTTCTTGTTCTGCTCAGAATCCTGGCCGCAGCGTTCTGTATGAGCTGCAGCTGTCTAATGGTCTTTTTGGGAAGGCCGGTTAGAAGACCATTACAATAGTCCACCCTGCTGGTGATGAAAGCGTGAACGAGTTTCTAAGCAAAATTCTGCTAAGGGACCCTCCTCCTACCTGACCCGTGAGCAAAGCAAACCATTTGCCACAGTAACACCTGGCACCTCAGTGCTCCCAATTCAATCCTCCCTCCTTTAAACAAAACAGTCAAAGAAGTCTTTCGGTCAAAGAATAAGTACAACAATACAGAACAGAATGAGGTTTAAGCAAACAATATTTAGTATTTTCTATAGAATCTCAAGATAACAAGCAAATATTATTAAGTAAATGAATAATAATGTAAACATAAGAAAAAAAGAATAAAATATAATCCTTATAAATAAAACTTAAGCATTGCACCTGCAAATTATCGATAACTCATTTTATAAGATGCATAATATAAATCTATATTATAAAGCATCTATAAAACTGGATCCCCCAGATTTCCTTTTATACATTTTCAAATATAAAATACTATTTTTACTATGGCTTGGCTCTTGTAATATTTAACTTGTGATTCAGATATCAAGATTCTCTGTAAGTGATGACATTGTTGATATCAAGAATTCACTTTTGCACATGTGAACATGCAATCCCAATAATAGACATTGTTACTAGTAGAAAATCCATATCCAATATCAAGAATTCACATTGTAAATAGTGAACAATTAATTATTGATATCAAAAATGCATACACTGTGAATGAATAAAAGCTCACGTGGCTTGCCAAAGCATGCTACTGTGTTTTATATTATGCATGTTAAAGCAATATCTGATTTATAGTTATTATTTACCGAGGGATGTGCATCCATATTGACCAGTCCGGCTAATCAACATAATGTTAAATTCAATATAGCCTATAAATCAATAGTCAATCAATGTCAAATTGACAATACATTGCTTTCCATCTTGGATAAGTTGTGCAGTAGAGTTGTAACTAAACAAAGTTACAAACTAAAAGTTTTCTTCCAAATCATAATGAGATGTTTACGTAATTATCATTATTTTCATTTTAACATTCATTTTATCTAATAATTTCTAGTTTTGTCATAATTATGATTTACCAAAGCATGACTTTTTTTTCTTTCTAATGTGGCAGCATTAATCAGACTTGTTATTGGAGTCTGGTCATCAGATGATGCAACATTAAACCTTCACTGACCCATGATTCACTGACCCTACGTGCGAACTCGCATGTTGCATCAAATCACAGGCCACTGAATACAAACTAAACTAGGTTTTAAAACATTTCTCATGCCTTTTATTTGGTCGTTAACTCAGATACATAGAGAACTGAATACTTTACCTGTAGTTGGAGGCTGACCGTGAGAAGTTTTAGTCCATTTGTGGCAGTTATCAGCTCCGTTATCATCACACTGATCGGTATTGTCTGCAGAAACAGACAGAAGCAGGAGCACCACGAGAGCACACACACCTGAACTCACTGTTCTCATCTTACCTAACAGAAGATGCGTGCTCTGTTATGTGCCGATAGAATGAAGTCTAAAAAAACGCAACTATGACAGATGTGAAGTTGACTATGTATCATCGAATGACTTGCTAGTTGTTTTACGGCAGGTGGCGCTCAGTGGCTCAATAAGTTAGCTTTTTTATATGTGTGATCAGCTTTTATATATGTGGGTGTTTTATGATTTACTGGAGATGTTTCAACTTAATCATTTTTAACCTATTAATAAAAATGATAAAAACCTGATGACTATGAAATAACCATGAAACTTGTTCCCAATCATTAATTTAAATGTAATTAAAACAGATTATGTAGTAATCACAATCAACTGTGGTTGGTCCATTTTGACCAGCGCTGAGAATAGCAACACTTACCACGTGACTCTGTCGCTTTTTTTATTTTATTTCTGCAATCGTCTGTATAATATTTTATTATTTAATAATTGCGCTGAGAAATTTGAATAGCTGTTAAACGGGAAAATGTACAGTGTGTAATTAAAATGGTAAAAGTTATTGTTTATGCCAGTGGACTTGACCAATCAGAGCGAACGCTTGGTCTACTAAGCCCCGCCTCCAATTGTTTTTCCGTTTTTTTTTGCTCGTCCTGCCTCAGATTAAACTAAAAAGAAAAGCTTTAAAAAACATGAGATATCCTAAGTTATGATTCATACATCTATTTAAATTAAATAACTAACCATATAAGATTTATATATGATTTAATTATATGTTTTAGTCTAATTTTATAAAGTTTTTTAAATTATCCTCCCCCGCCTTCTGAACACATGGTATATTCCGCTGATGGCTCATAGTCATATGATCTCTAGACAACATAAATACTGTAGCTGTGTCATTTCTGTGTGAATTAGACTGTTTTAAACACACGTTTTTACATCTCGACACCGATCAACGACATATTATTACAATGGCGACCAAAAGGGTTGGAGGTCCATCCGAGGAGAAGCAAGCCACTCCAGAGGTGCAGAAGATCTGTGATGAGGTGAGACTTTTGTTTTGATGGTGGAAGTCACCTGATGTGGGAATGCACGTGGTGTTTATTTATTAGTTATTATTAGCTATTTATTAGTATACAGAGGTGTGTACGTTATTATCATAGACTGTATGGTTATTATGCAATATGTCAATACGTTTTTTAACTAAATAACAAAGTCAGAAGAATACAGCATGCAACAAAGAGAGAGAAATCACAATTCAGCTGTGACAATAAAGCAATAAAGGAGAAAAAGATGTGTATGTACCACTATAAACATCCACCTTAATAGTTCATTTATATATTGTATTAAACCCTCAGGTGCTCTACAGTAATTTTTGACCTAAAATGGTGCTTAATTAATTGGTTATTTGTAAAAAAAAAAAAAAAGTTTTTACATGGGAATGGTATAAGTTTGGTAAAGGTTTTGGCACTTATTATGTTGGGGGAAAAAATCATGGACATGATTGAAAAGGTTAAATGGTCCTGAAAAAAGTCACACTTGTGTTCCTCTTGGTCAAGAATGAACGTTTTGGAAATGAATGGGAAACGAATTTCATCTAGTGGAAACTTTTGGGATTGTGCCCAAACAAAACTCATATTTTGAGTTCTCAACCTCAAATTTGGAACACAACTTTATATTTATAGCTTTGATTTTCTCATGGTTTTGGAAAATGTTATTAAAAAATGAAAATAGTATTTTTGTGCATTTTTCGTAAAAAAAAAAGGAAAAAAGAAATCATACTATTTTCAGGTATATGAATAAATGGACAATAACTACTGCATAAATATAATTTAGTACCCATGAAAATACAAAACATTAAATAAAAACATAGTGCATTTAGTTAACTGAAATACACAATAAATAAAGAAATCCTAAAACCTTAGGCTTACATTGTGCCGTGTATTATGGAAGAATGTTACTTCCCAGAATGCTCTTCAAAAAGCCAATCACTCTAGATTTTCCTAAACCTGATATACAGTGACAATAGTGCAAAGTATGTATGTAGCCTATTACTGTCATAGTCTAAACTCCATGAGAATCTCCCACTCAAACACAATAAATGCTGATCCAGGACCTGAATGAATCATCTGTTGATTTGAGATGGGTGTGTCACAGTATTTAATCAAAGCAAGTCAATCTCTCTCTCTCTCTCTCTCTCTCTCTCTCTCTCTCTCTCTCTCTCTCTCTCTCTCTCTCTCTCTCTCTCTCTCTCTCTCTCTCTCTCTCTCTCTCTCGCTCTCTCTCTCTCTCTCGTTCGCTCTCTCTCTCTCTGAAAAGGTGTGTCACAGTATTTAATCAAAGCATTTCAATCATACTCTCTCTCTCTCTGTGTGAAAAGGTGTGTCACAGTAATTCATCACAATACTCTGTGTGAAAGAGGCCTTTTCAGTTGGTTTTTACCACTGTTTTTATATACTAGTTTTAAGAAATGTGAGATAAGAATATATAACAATGTAGGGGTGAATATCACAAGCATGTCTTGAATCCAACACGGAAGTGACTATCATACACCTGGCGCAATGCAATGCCAGGCACAAAGTGTTTTTTGCTAGATTCAGCCAGACGCAGTTATCATTTTCATATCCAGTTGTTTAAATAGCAAATGCACTGGTGCCCATCTGTTGACCCATGGGCGTGCTGGTCTGAAAACCAGATGTGTTCAGGCGCATTGTTGACGTGTTTATTACACACACTCTGCTTATTACACACACACAGGGACGCGCTGCAGCATACACACATTTTTAAATATATTTAACAAAAAAGGAGAACTGTTAAGTCTTTCTGCTTGCAAATTCCCCCCATGTAAATAGCGAATCCGCCATGGTGTAAGCACAACTGGCTTTTAAAGAGAAAGGGAGATGAGACTCTGATTGGTTTATTGCACATCACGCCCAAAACACACCCATGACTCATTAAGAGACTCTGGACAACCCTTTTGGACCATTTTTCCCGTCAATAAACTAGCAAAAGTGGATTCAAAGTGCACTTGTGCTTTAGACCATGTGCTTAGATCGTGATAATAGGGCCCTTAAACTGTAATTCATCAACTGGCCGCTAGAGACAGCCTCCAAAAGAGAGTCAAATCTGTATCACCCCCATGTTAAAATGCCCAACATTACAGCAGAAAAAACAGCCTGGTACAAACAGTGGGTTTGGTCTATACAGCTAATTTTACCCTTCATGACAACAGTGAGGGGGGTGAATATTTATATAACTCATCCATTTAAATTATATTAAACCTTAAAGTTCTGCATAATTATGGGCGTGGCCACTTGAGTGACAGGTGGATTGCCGCTGCTAGGCACCTCAGCTCCACCCACGTTCCGCCTCTTTGCCCATTTTTGGTTATTTGGGAGTGATGCACTGGCTCCGCCCACTTTGGGCTTCAAAAATGCTCTTTAGAAACCTATGGTTGACGTCATGGACACTACATCCATTGTTATTTACAGTCTAGGGTCTGAGTCAAAAGAGAAAAATATTGAAGCAGATTTAGATGAACCACATTTGCATTAAACATGAAATCTGCATCTTTTGCTTCAGGTCAAGCCTCATGCAGAAGAGAAGGCTGGAAAGAAGTTTGCCGTGTTCACTGCCAAATCTTTCACCACACAGGTTGTGGCCGGGACCAACTATTTCATCAAGGTAAACTTGAAGAGCAGGATATGAGCTTGCCATGTCATAGCCTGCGTATTGTGTGAAAGTGTAACAGTGTCGTGTTATCCCCTTCAGGTGGATGTAGGCGACGAATTCGTTCATCTGAGGGTTCACAAGTCGCTCCCTCACGCTGGAGAGAAACTACAGCTGCACGGGATTCAGACCTCAAAATCCCATCAGGATCCCATCGAGTACTTCTAAACACACTGAACAAGTAGCACATCTTATCAGTTACTCATACTGTATACGGAAGGGGTTAAATATATGGAAATACTCAACCAATGCTGTTATAAAACTCAATTATACACCATTAAAATGAACCCAATACTGTGCCTATTGTATGTAGACAAGCTTTATATGATCTTTCTTTGTATTGTGGTGAAACAATTGCACGTGAATATTAATCATGATTCCAAATCTGTTTTATAAAAGATGCTACTTCTAAAATAAAGGGAAATTTCAAATGTTTCAAGTGTGTTTCATATACACCCTCCAGAAGAATGTACCATTAATATCGCCTGCATACAGTACAATTGCATTAACTGTTATTTTTGCTATACCCACAAATATGAATTACTATTAATAAACTAGCCTGTTAACATAAAGTGTTAACAGGCTCATATCCTGTTTCTCATCCTTAAATTCCCTGATGTGCTTCATGCAAACTGTTCGCTGTGAAAAAGCAAACATTTGTGAGTTTTTTGTCTATTCCTGAAATATCAGCTGGAGTATCACATTTAAAATCTTTGCAATATAGCTGCATAACTCAAAACAACTCCCAGTTGTTAATATAATACTACAGTATCTCAAGGTAATTCCCTTCTCGAATACATCTAACACAATTCAATACTTACCCGAAGTAAGGTGACGGTGTCTCGTCGAGAAGCTACTATCACTACCTCAAACACAACACACACGCACACAGGTTTAAGCATCTATACACTCAACGTTCTTCTCAGGCGTACGCTGGTCTTGCAAAATCCTCAACACTAACGTATTGCAGCCTCACCCCGAGAACGTCTTCCAACACTATCACTGTCTCTGCTGTGATCTCCTGAGAGCAGAATGTATAAAGTACTCAAAAGCCGTACTTGAGTAAAAGTATAAATATCTCGCCAGAAAATTACTTTGGTAAAAGTTAAAGTTACTGTTTTGAATATTACTTGAGTAAAAGTTTTAAAGTATGTGGTATTTATTGTACTTAAGTATGAAAAAGAAAATTGTTTTCATATTAAATGTACTTGAAAGTACAAGTAAATGCTAAACACAAAAGGAGCAAAAAAATATTTAAAAAAAATTCTATACAGTTTAAGTGCAAGATTGTGTTCAGTTTTAACTCTTTCTTTCATTTAGTTCTCTTTGAATAAGAAATTGAAAACTGTTTATTGTAAGTTTTAAATATATACTGTATATATAAAAAAAATATTAATTATACCTTGATCATGGCAATTCATAGTACAGTAACTAATGTAAGAGATGATTTTGAAATGTATTAGTAAATGTTCATGAACATTACTTTTATCAATCTAGTTAATGTTAAAAATCGACTCTTTTTTTAATTTGACTCTTTGATTGAATGTAAAATGTTACCATTTCATATAAATCCAAACAGTCATTCTTAAAGATGGCCATCTTCACACATAAATCATAGCACTGAAATTAGACACAGTTGTATATGTAGGCCTATGTTATGTATATGTCACACTTTATTTGCTTCATCTAGCCTTTATTCTGTATATCTATGCTTGTTTGCAGTCTTCTGAATTTATTTTGTAGTAAGTAACGAAAATGCTTTGGGGAAATGTATTGGAGTAAAAGTATATATTTTATGTTGGAAATGTAGTAAAAATAAATAGTAAAAGTAAAAACTCAAGTAAAGTACAAATTCTTCAAAAAAATACTTAAGTACGTTGCATTACACCACTGCATATGTACTTGACACAACTCCCAAGTTGCTGAAATGAAGTTTTATTCACGGCCGGGAGATCCCTGGTCACAACAACCAAAATGAGTCTCTCGAATAGAAAGATGCATGTACATTTAAGTTTTTACAGTTGATTGAAAATCAATGCCACTCAAGGCTTCTTGTGATTCTGGTGATTGGTTTATAATGATCTAAGGTAATTATATGACTGTTTTTATTTGTGTTAAGCACCTTTTTGGGTAAGTCTACATGGTCTTTGACCTGAACATCCTTAGTCTGCGTTTTTCTGTTGTTTCATGTTAAATAACCCTTTTACCACTTCTGAGGCCATTATATCAAATATTTCTATCTATCTATCTATCTATCTATCTATCTATCTATCTATCTATCTATCTATCTATCTATCTATCTATCTATCTATCTATCTATCTATCTATCTATCTATCTATCTATCTATCTATCTATCTATCTAGTTACATTGTGAGTGAGAGCACTACTACATTGCAAAAGTTTGCATTAGAAACCATAAAATGCTCATAAAGCAAAACCAACAGGAACACTGTCACGGGAGCTGCCATAAGTCATGATTAATCAGTGAAGCTTTACCTCGCCTCTCTTAGTCACACATCACACTACACCACAACTAAATCAGTGAAAACATGTTTTTACAGGATTTAATTTTGAATATTTCATACCATACTCCAGATAATGAATATGTTTCAAACCTTTGCATACAGATATTTGGGTTATAGTTGCACAAATTGTGAGATAAAATACTAGAGAGGAAAAAAACTGGCAAGCAGCTTGAAACCATAAAATGCATAATAAGCAAAACAAAAAGGAACATGATCATGAGCTGTGTTTAAAGGACAATCATGATTAATCACACCTGAAACAATGTAACATATCAGTCTGATTGTTTTAAAAATTCTGATATAGTTTATGAAGAAATATAAATCCTCAGGTGTATTAATCTGTACACAATTTTCTTTACAAAGTTAGAGTTAAAAAATAAGTTTTATATTTTTAGTGTTTTATTTACATTCTGTTCATTTTATAATCCGGTTATAATAATTAATGTAGTGTGTGAGTTTGACCAGATCATTTTTGTGATTTTTTTTACTAAATTATACTTATAACTCCATAAAAACATTTTTCAGAAACATTTAACAATACATTTTCATATCACTTTGCCAAATGATTGCAGTTATTTAAAAAAAAAAAAAAAAACAATAGGATAAAAACCACAAAGGATGTCCATGTTATTGCAACATTATGTTTTATGATGTACAGACAGCACTCTCTCTCTCTCCTGCTCAAACACACACATGTAAGAAACATGTTGTCAGCGCTGCTCTGATGATTTTATCAGTAAAATAGTTCAATAACTTAAACCCTATATGACATTTCTCACTATGTATTAATGGCACTTTTCTTGAAGCAGATAAACTTACAGTAGAGATTCACAGACTGAGGTCATTAATTCACACACTTTTAATCAATCACTCTGTCTAATAACAGCAATAATAACTGCATTAGCGTGCTAACAGCGGCTCAAGCCTCCATTACGAGCTCTACAAAAAATATGTTTTGGAATTAGAAACTGAGGCGTGGGATGAAATGAGTAAGTACACACGCATTTTATGGACAAAAACCTAGAAATACATAATCATGAACTATGTTTTGAGGTGTGGTAACGGCAGAATAAGAGGAATAATTGACTCCGGGTCGTTGAATTATTGAAAAATAATGCACACCCGGGTGTATAACTCCGCCTTGTGTCGTGCAGTGTTAATTTTGTCTAAACCTTTTTCACTGACGAAAATGAGACGATAACTAAATAATAAACATCTACTGTCATTTTCGTCACCGAATAAAAACTAGACGAAAATATTAGGAAGGGACGATCCATACTGGAATAAATTTGTGCAAAACATTGACTGGAAGAATGTCTGGCTCTTACCCAACCGATATTTACTGACCAACAAAATTAGAGAAATATCACTTAAAATAATACATAAGTTCTACCCATCTAATGATCATATTGTTAAAAAAATTAAAAAAGACATTGATGTAAGGTGCACTTTCTGCTCTATGAGTATTGAAACAGTTACCCATTTGTTTTAGCACTGCCCTTTTGTCCAGAGTTTCTGGTCTGACATTTGTAATTTTATTGCAGAAAAAATTACTTCATTAATTCAAGTTGTATTGGAAGGATGTTCTTTTTGGCCTGTATGACCTCAACAGAACTAAGTCTAGGCCTAATGAAACTTTCATTATTAATCTCATTATTCTCTTGGCAAAATTTTACATTCATAAATGTAAGTTTGCGCATTCCAAAACATCTTTTATTGCTTTTAACATTGAGGTCAAGCAATATATCAACACGATAAAGTATTCTCTTAATCAAAAGGCAACAAAAACTGTGAAGGTGTGTAAGCAATTTAATATATTTTTGTAAGTCTGTACTTCCCCTGGTTGTATATGCTGTGAGTCTTTTATTTACTTTTTTTTGTGTGTGTGTATGTTAAAAAACTTGCAATGTTGGAAACTGCGCAATATGTTATTTTTATGTGTGTATGCTCATGTTAACTGTGCAATTTTTTTTTAATTAAAAAAAAAAAATTAGGAAGGGACGAATAGGAAGAGATCCAGTCAGAAATCTGAATTTCTCTGTAACAGATGCGCACATTTGGCTTTAGAGCGGCTCAATCAACGAATAGCGCACATTTATGCCAGGTAATTGTTTATGAACTAATGCTGAGTAATAATGACAATGATTACTTTACGGAGTTTATATAGTAATATGTTTTAGACGGTTGTAACAATGCATATTTTATCGCCCTCGTCTGAACTTGAAGGAGCGGCTTCAACTGCAACAGGCACCGACATTTCAAAATAAGAGTCCCGGAGTATTTCGAGCTTGTTTATAAATATTAACACAATAAACTGTATTTAATTTAATTTTCATTTCATTCATAGGCAGGAGGAAATACTAATACAAGCATTTGACACATTATTCAATAAGGTATCAGGGTTATAATAGATAACTAAAAACATAAAAAATCTTCATTACTTGAAATCAAAATGTTAACTGAAATGTAAAAAATAAACTTAAACTTATTTGAATCCTTAGCTTAACCTGATATACGTACTAAAACAGAAATAGAACATTATAAAAATAACAAACAAAGTGATTTGACCTCTCTTTTGTGTATTTTTGCGCTTGGATGGTCAAAAAACAATTATGTCAAAATGCCAAGTAACATTTGGTTATGTAATGCTTAAATCCTCAATTAATGCATTACAATTGAACTAAACTCATTAGATTAAGTAGACTAAAACTAAAAACAATTCAGGTACATGACTAAAATATGACTAAAACTAAATGGGATTTTAGTCAAAAGACGATGACTAAAACTAAATCAAAATTTGCTGTCAAAATTAACACTGGTGTCGTGGCCGCTGTAATTAAATGATTTTTTAAACAAGTTAGGCATGTTGTTCTTCCTCTCTAGATGATCTGAGAGGCTAACAAACTTGTGTATAGTCCCGAGGCTGTGGGAAGAGAGCGCTCTGCCTTTCATTGTGTGTCTGGACTGTGATATATATCAAAGTCCCTATAGACTTCGTATATATGCAGGCAGTCTCATGCAAATGTCCTGCAAATGCTAAAATCTGACCTTTCCTTTGGTAATCTGCAAAGGCAACAGGGCGATTTAAAGACTTGTTTTTAGAGTTGGCATTCATTAATCTTTGTTAACTATAGTTTTAAAAAAGTACAGATATTTATTGTTAGTTCATGTCAGCTCAAATCCATTAAACAGTATTAATAGATACAGCAGTAACACTTTACTTACAGCCTTTATATATAATGCATTATAAAGGTATTTTAATGCATTATGCCTCAATAATTACTGTAGTTATATAATACATTATAATAATACTTATCTATTAATTGCTACACCTTTAGAAAGTGTAGTCATTTTTTTAGGCATTCAATGCATTAAAACATATGACAAACTAATTTCAGATTTAAGGAATCTGCAAATATTATAATGCATTTTAACTTTTCTTACAAGTATTTATGGAAAGAAATAATGCATTATAGCTTACATCATCAATATCTGTATAACGCATTATACATAAAGTGTTACTGATACAATATTTGATTTGAATAATGTATTAGTAAATGTTGAAATGAACATTAAATAAGATTAATAAAGCAATGCAGTTAACTATAACAAATGGAGCCTTATTATAAAGTGTTAAATCCAGCATAAATCTTATATAGAGCTGTTTTCTGTTCAAAGCGTTCAGGTATTTGGGAATCAGAGTTTGCGTCAGTATATGAAAGACAGTAACAAACACGCACTGTTTTTTCCTGCAGTTTCTTAGATGTTCTGATTGTGTGTACCGGAGGCGTTTACGTCTCTTATAGGCTAAACGTATAGGCGTATCTCACGTCTATAATAAGAAACAGCTGTAAAAGAGCAAATTCCTCAGGTTTCTTTACATGGGGTAAAACTATAAAGTGTCCCGCTGTGATTTTCATAGTTAAGGATGAAAACACCATCAATTTAGAGCTCACAATAATTGCACTATTAACTCCATAATTACTGCACAAATCTCAAAACTGGACAGCAAAACTGCTTTTGCAGCTGATAGAGTTGATAGTGTGTGTTTGAATGTGTGTGTTTGTGGTGCATGTGAGTGACTGAGGGGTTTTCGCTGTAAACACTGTGTTTTCAATGTAAAATGCTGACATTGTTCTCTGTTCCAGGTTCCAGAACGGCCCAGAGCACGAGAGAGAGAGAGAGAGAGAGAGATACAGCAGCTCTTTGTTTTGTCGTTGAAGCACACAGGAAACACTTTTAAAGAGCACTATTTAAAGGTTTGGGATCAACCTTTTTTATGCTTTTATTCAGCAAGGATGCATTAAAGTGAACAAAAGTGACTGTAAAGACATTTATAATGTAACAAAAGATTATCATTTCAAATAAATGCTGTTCTTTTCAATGTTCTATCTTATTTGCACTATTTCTAGGTGATTAATTGCATGTAATTCATGTAAATGTGTCTTTGATCATGTGACTCTCTGCACAGAAGGTCAGACATTCTTCTGTTAAAGCTCAATATGCAAATTATACCAGAAAACCTGATCATCAGGGTTTTTTTTGTGTGTCCTTGTTTATATTACATTGTGGGGACCAAATGTCCCCATAAGGATAGTAAAACCTGAGATCACCTATTTTGTGGGGCCCAGCCAGCGGTTCCCCATGTCCCCACTTTTCAAAAGGCTTATAAATCACACAGGATTAGTTTTTTTTTTGAGAAATTAAAAATGCAGAATATTTCCTGTGATGGGTAGGTTTAGGGGCAGGGGCAGTGTAGGGGGATAGAACGTAGTTTGTACGGTATAAAAACCATCACGTCTATGGAGAGTCCCCCTACAGTATTTGTGTATCTGTGGGAGCATATGTGTGTGAGAGAGCATGTGTGTATGTGTGTAAGTGTGTATGTTTGTGTGTGTGAGTGCACATGTGTGAGCATGTAAGTGTGAGCATGTGTGTGTATGTCTGTGAGAGCATGTGTGTATGTGTGTGAGCGTGTATGTGTGTGTCTGTGAGCAAGTATGCGTGTGTGTAGAGAGCATGTGTGTATGTAATGTGTATGTTTGTGTCTGTGTCTGCATGTGTGTGTCTTTGTGTGTGTAAGGATGTGTGTGCGAGCATGTATGTGTGTGTCTGTGTGAGCGAGTATATGTGTGTGTAGCCTCTGGTTAAGAAAAAAGTAGCACACCCTCTTGCAAACCTCTGCCAACTGTTGTATAACAAAGCTGTTAAATGAGAGGGGCCCTAAACCCAACATTATTTATGCCTGTCTGTCTGTCTCTGTGTGTGTGTGTGTGTGTGTGCGTGTGCGAGTGTGTGTGTGCGAGTGTGTGTGTGTAATGAAAAGTGAGAACTGAATGGATGAGTGTGTGTGTGTGTGCTGCTGAGTATCGGGGAGCGGCACAGACATACAAGTCTATTAGAGCTTTGTGTATGTGGGTTTACATATCTGGAGACAAATAATAATAATGAATTTGATATAAAAGGGTATGTGCTCATTTAGATGTGTGTTAAGTACTATGTTGAAGTGTATTCTGGTTTGTGTATGTGTGTGTGTGTGTGTAAGGGGCGTGTGTTTATGTAACGGGGGGCTGTGCTATATAAGAGCGTGCCGTGGGACTCCGCTCAGAATTCACCCCTCGAGGTCCAGATTCCCACACACTCCGGACTGAGCTCTGCAGTAGCCATGCCAACCACCGTGCTGGGATTGCTGGGAGTTTTGCTCTGTGCACTGGCCGTTAGTTCTGAGGTCACGCCACATCCCGACTTCGACATCAAGGGGTAAGACTGCAAGACGGTGATGAGAGGAGGAATCTGTATATGTATCCCACAGATTTGTTGTGATGCAGGGACATGGTTCATATTTACAGACCAGAATATCCTTTAGAAAATGTTGATGTGTGTGTGTTTCACATAGGTGGCTGGGAAATGGTACCTGATTGGTTTTGCCACCAATGCCGAGTGGTTTGTCAGCCGTAAGGCGAACATGAAGATGGGAGTCGCCATGCTGACACCGACTGATGAAGGAGATCTGGAGATGGCATATTCCAGTCTCAAGTAAGATCATTAAAAGTTAGAAACTGTGTATAAAATGTTCCCATGTTGCATAAAGCAAAAAATGTATACCTGTCTTTCCAGGCCTGACGGCTCATGCTGGAGGATGAACCATCTCGCTCAAAAGACTGATTTTCCCGGAATATTCAGCTTCCGCAGTGACCGTAAGGAAGATGTATGATCACCTAGACATGAAATACAGTATAACAGGACATGAGAAATTATATTTGTTCCACAGGCTGGGAGACGGACAATGACATGCGTGTTGTTGATGTGAAGTATGATGAATTTGCTTTGATCCACACTGTCAAGACCAAGGCCGGCTCTTCCACGGTGCTCAACAAACTCTACGGTAACAGCATCAAGACTCCTTAAAATTAACTTGAATTTGTAGCAGGCTGTGAATTCAGATTCAGGTTCACTTGATGTTTGCACCTGGTCTGATTCAGCTTTCTTTTGCATGGAAATAAGGGATTTTCACACTGCGCTTAACCCCAGGTTAACGTCGTTCTAAAACCCTGCTTTTATTTTGTGAACGTTTCACATACGCTGTGTTAGAATGCTATGGCTAGATGCTTAGCAACCAACAACGAATTGCATGCCTCATATTCATATTATGCTTTGGACAGACACTGAAACACTGCAGACCTTATGTAGCCCCGCCCCTTTTCAGCGCTGCACTCGTTGTGTTGTCTTCCAGTTTGTATTTCACAGCATGAAGGTAAGATCTTACGGATTCATGAATGAACCGATCATTTCTAAATCTTCCCGGTCTACTGAAATTTGTTTTGGCATCCGTTAGAAACAGCACAATGCTCATGATTAAATTTACAAGTGAATCCATTTCACCAGCTCTTCGAAAGCAAATGCGTCCCAATTCGCATTCTAGCTGTCCTAAATAGTATTAGAAATTAGGATTAGTGTGTCCCAAATCATAGCATGAAATAAGAAATAAGTATTCCAAAGATAGTCAAGTCAAGTCAACTTTATTTATATAGCGCTTTTAACAATGCAGATTGTTTCAAAGCAGCTTCACAGTGTTAAACAGAAAAATAATGCAACAGAATATATTTCGGTTATCATACAGTAACAATATGGGCTTTAGATCAGTAATTAGATCAGTAATTTGGTCTATATGGTTAATTTAGTTTAATAATTATTTTGAATTTTATTTGAAAAATAGTTTTTCCCTAACTGAGCAAGCCAAGCCAGAGGCGACAGTGGCAAGGAAACCCAAACCCCATCAGGAGACCTAATGGAGAAAAATAAACCTTGGGAGAAACCAGGCTCAGTCGGGGTGCCAGTTCTCCTCTGGACATTTAACAAACAGCGTATTATTATTATTATTCTGGCCATTTTAAAGGTCACAGGTCATAAAAGATCTGAATATTCGAAAGATCTGAGGCAACACGCCGGAGACGGGTTTATTGAGGATGATGTATCGATTAAATAATTATTAAAAATAAATAATTTTAAATATCGGAGTCATTACGCCAGAGACAGGTTTTTATTGTGGATGCCGTATTGATTAAACAATTACTAAAGTGTAATATTCTAAAGATCGGCGGCAACACGCTGGAGACGGGTTGTTTTGATGATGACATATCGATTTAAAGAATTATTAACTAGGAATATTCAAACAATCAGAGTCATCCCGCCGGAGACAGGTTTATTGAGGATGCCGTGTCGATGAGGCACCAAAGATACCCGGATGGTCTACATTTTCCAGTTAGAATTCGAAGTGCAGAGCCACGAAAACACTCTAACTTTGTCTTTTATCTCATTGACTTTGTATAATAATTATATCTCATTGACTTTGTATAATAATTATATAATAGAGTTATACAGAGTTATAACTCTGTATAACTCTATTATACAGTGTTTTTTGTGGATCTGTTTACTATTCTGTAAATATTATTTAGGACAGCTAGTATGCGAAATTCATGAATCCGTAAGAATGGTGTGTCCACACCAAAAGCGACTTTAATTATTATACAAAGTCAATGCAAAGATGCGAATGGGGCGACGTGAATGACGCAAACGCCTCAAATCGCGTCTTCTGCGCAAGTTAAAAAAATTCAACTTGAGCAGAAAATTCACACAACGCGTTGTCGCGCAAACCAATCAGGGAAGAGTTTATTGACACATTATCAAACTGGGCACCCGTCATCCTCAAGTAGCGCTGGAAGTGGCACTCAACCAGACGCAGTTCAGGCGGTTGTGAGTTGTGTGCGCCTCTGGATGACGCAAATATGCAAATAAGGAAATTAAAGGCACAATATGTACAATTTTTGGATTAAAATATCCAAAAACCACTAGAACAGTGTTATATATTTTGTTGACTTGTGTACTTGCATTATCCTAAATGTTTCCAAGAATATTCAAATCCAGAGAAGTTTGCACTTTTATCGCCTAATAATGATGTCCGCGTTAAAGGAACACTCCACTTTTTTTTGAAAATCGGCTCATTTTCCAAGTCCCTTTGAGTTAAACAGTTGAGTTTTACCGTTTTTGAATCCATTCAGCCGATCTTTGTATCTGGCGGTAGCACTTTTAGCATAGCTTAGCATACATCATTGAATCGGATTAGACCATAAGCATTGCACTCAAAAATGATGAACAAAGACTTTCAATATTTTTCCCATTTAAAACTTGACTCTTCTATAGTGACATCGTGTAGTAAGACCAACGCAAAATGAAAAGTTGTTGTTTTTTAGACCGATATGAGTAGGAACTATTCTCTCATTCCTGCGTAAATATCTTCTGAATCGTCACTCACAAACGTCTCCATGGTTACAAGGCGCGCTCTCTGTGTAGGCTGTCACATTGGCTATGCTGACGAAATTTTCAGGCGCTGTGTAATATCACTGCGCCAATGCACCCGTGGGACGGCCGCAAAGTTCCCTGATCATTACGCAAGAATGAGAGAATATAGTTCTCATATCGGTCTAAAAAAATCACAACTTTTCATTTTCCGTTGGTCTTACTACATGATATCACTATAGAAGAGTCAAGTTATAATTGGGAAAAATATTGAAAGTCTTTGGTCATAATTTTTGAGTGCAATGCTTATGTTCTAATCCGATTCAATGATGTAAGTTATGCTAAGCTATGCTAAAAGTGCTACCGCCAGATACAAAGATCGCTGAATGGATTCAAAAACGGTAAAACTGTTTAACTCAAAGGGACTTGGAAAATGAGCCGATTTTCAAAAAAAGTGGAGTGTTCCTTTACCCTCGATTTCCTCGATATGATGTGTTTTATTAGACAGGTGAGCAACTGTTTGGATCATTCATGGACAGAAAACGAATCATTGTTATATAGCTATGTTAGCTAGTTAGTCTTATTTTTTAATCTGGTTTTCTTGATTTACAGCGATTACCACACTGTAAAATCCAACAGTGATTACAACTAACACTTTTTAGTTAACTTTACTTAATGTCTTAACTTAATTGTACAAATCTAGTAATCTGTCCTATTCACATACTATTCCTTGTTTACTCAGAAAACCCGATTAACTGATTGGTTTGAGTGCCATTTTGTCAAGCAAAAAAAAAAAAAACTCACCATTATGGTGATCAATGTTCACTTTGGTTGGGCACTTGCATTCATATTATACCTCTATTCCTCTTGATGCAGCGATTCAACAAGAAATCACAGTTATTTGGTTTTAAAGGAACAGAAGTAATACACAGACTTCAACATTAGCATGCAAAACACAACAATGGTAACATCTATGGTAGCTATGCTAAGTCAAGAGTAAATCTAAAGTAAAAGATCAAGTACTCTCTACAGTTCTTTTTTAGTTACTAGAAATCTGTTGCAAGTGAACTATACTAACTAAGCATTTGTTGGTGCAACATACTATTTCTATTTCACTTTACTTGTTTTTTTTAAGGCAGTCGGTTTGCATGCTTTAAGTAAGACTAACTAATTAGATTTTCCACCATCATGCTACGCTTTTGTTTTGAATAAGTGACCTCTAGTGGAAAAAATGACATATTGTGCCTTTAACCAAGGGTTCAGGATGTACAGTGTGAAACATCATCGTATGAATACCTAGGATTAATTGTTAACACCAGGTAAAGTATGAGCCATTTACACAGGGTTTACAATAAACTAGGGTTAACTATTTCAAGTGTGAAAAGCCCGTCTGATAGGCTAGTTATAATTCTGATTGAATTTATTCCCCTTGGTTTCAGTCAAGGGTTAAGCCAGTCTCAGACTAAAATGCATGTTTGTGCTGGTTTAGCTGAAAGCAACTTGCACTGATTTGTCTTAAAATATGCTGACTCTGTGTCATCGTTTAATCTCAAGACGCACACCAGTAATGTTTATAAAAGCTACTTAAATGTCCTATTGAACTAATCCTGGCTTAATCAAAGCCCTGACTGTGAAACTGGGCCATAATATAAATAAATGTCGTTGTAACTCATGTACTGATGTACAGAAGTCTGCAAAAAGCAGTTCCTGAACCATCACCAGTGTGCCCTTGAGCAACACACAGTAAACATGACTCTTCTTACTTCCTCGTTCCTTAACCAATGAAACCTTATTGTAAAATGTTTCTTGTTGAACATCTTATGCCTCTCAAATAATGAAATGATTTAAATTTGCATTGATATTAGAGTCCGCGTTGTGTCTGTGACATTTCGATGTGCTTGTACTGTGTTTTGTAGGCCGAACACCTGACCTGAGCCAGGACATCTTGGACAAGTTCACTGCGTTTTCTCTGGAGCAAGGCATTCTGCTGGAAAACATCGCCATCCTGCCGAAAAATGGTAAAACGTTGTGTGTATAGAAATCAAGTAGCTGATTAATAACGTCTACCGACCTGACCTGAACCCCTTTTCTCTCTAGACGAGTGCCCTTGATGTGCTGATCCTCTCTGACCCTGAATCCTGACTGACTTTCGACTGTAGTGAAATATTTAATGTGCCCTCTAGTGTTACACTCTCAGTATCAGTCCTTTTCACCCTCTTTTCATCATTTCCTATTATTTCTTCATGAGTTTGGACCAATAAAATCTTTTTTGAATCTCTGTAATGTGGCTTTTTTTTAATAATGTATAGACCATGAGACTAAACTCTTTATTGGCACTGATATTTTCCATAAAGAATCTTTTTAACAACCACAGAAACTTTCCCCTGCACAAACGATGCCTTATACTGGAAAAGTGGAACCTTTATTTATAAGAGCGTTTGTGATACTATGATTACTGTTATATTGTATAAAAAAGTTGATGCCTAAAATTTTTAAGTACAATCAACTTGGATGTTTAAGTCGTTCCAACTTAAATTACACCTTAACTGTCAACACCATCCTGCTTGGTGCTTTTTTTTAATCGCCTTTTTCATTTCACATATTCAGTGTTGGGAAGGTTACTGAAATTTATGTAGAAATAGGGTGGTGAGCATCGAAGTGGACGGAAGTCATTTTCAATGGGAGCCGGCAGCGAATTCAGGAGAGAGCGGCGCGTCTCGGACGATTTGGTCGTCGAGGAGAGTTGAAATCAGGTCCACTTTATGGTAATGAGCCCCTCTTGAGAGGATTCCAGAGAGCGAAGGCCTGTAAACTTTGGTTTCCAACCACATTAGTTCCCAAGCAAAATGGAGGAGAGGTTGATCATTGCTGTGGCGGGTTTGATAAGAAGGCATGCAACACTATTTATAGGCAACATTTTCGCTCTAGAACGCTTGTTTTTCAACGGGAATGCAATTAAGTTCTTTCCATTGATATATTTTTGTTTTTACTTTCACATTTAAATGATTTAATGAGGTTAACGTATACGGTTATACTCTACTTGTGGTCAGTCAGCACAAAATCAGACTTTGTGTTACTATGGAAACTCTAAATTCTTCTAGCAGGCTCCTCCCCTTGTGGCGGTGTCAGGTTTCACAACTTTATAAACAAAATCTTTTCTAATCTTGGCTAAACACATCGTCGGAAAGTTCAGAGTCTCAAGATTCCATATTTGGTGATTGTTTTGTGATTTAAGTGATATTTGGATAGAAATGTATTAATTTGTTTCAGGAGAATGCATCAAAAAAGTATATAAAATGTTAATGACACCCGGTGGCTATTTTTGGTACAGCGCCTAAACAAAATCTCATGGGAACTTCAATTTTCGTGATATCAACTTCAAATTTGGAACACAACTTGTATAGACATATGGCTTTGATTTTATAGTCATTTTAGAGTAAAATATATTTTGTAAAACATTTTATATAAAATATTTAGTACAGTACATTTCATTTACAGTAAACTTCCATAACTTTTCTAAAATGCTTTCACATCAGCATTAATATGCTGGGTTTCTTTAAAACAAGACCATTCGTAGGTCTTTATTCCAAAGATTTCTTGAATTACAGCCATTTAAGTTTAAATTCTCAAAAAGGGGGGTGACTGACTTATAGAAAAATGAGTTGAAAACTGCTTAACATATTGTAATGAGTTAAAGCTATGTAAAAACATAACTTATTGATCAACTTATTGAAGGAATTGTAGTATCACAGTACCAATCGTCATATGCACAGCTCTCAAACATGATAATGCATGAGGTGAAGAAAGAAAAAAAAACACATTGAAGCATGAAAATTATGTAATGAACAAAAATGCTGATTTGCTTTTCAAAGTTGCCTAAAGTCCAGCTCGCTCTTCAGTCTCTTCATGAGAAACAATAAGACTGGTACTGAATTCATATTAGTGCTCATAAATAATAAATCTTATGGATTTCACAGCAAATTGATTTGGCTGAAATGGAAATAAATGTAAATGGGAAGCATTCAAAAGACCCTGAACCACACTTCCATAATGAACAGAGGATGCAGGAAAATACTTTGCCTTTTATTTCCTTTTTTATCATTTTTAAACAAATGTGAAGATACAGCCATGACAACACAAAGTTCTGAACTCCTCTTTCCAAAGTGTTTACATCTACACTCTCTCTTTACAGATCTGTGTACAAAACAATAAGTTATAGTCCCATAGATTCCTACTTACATTTAACTATACAACAAAGTTTAAACGGTGACCAAATAAATATCTGCAGTATAAAAATGATCACAGGGAAGAGGAAGAGGCCCGGGACATTCAGCGAGGCGAGCGCAGCGACCGATTCCCTCCCCGACCAATGGCGTCGTTTGAGTGAGGCGGCCCTCATTGCTAATGGTGCTGTTCGGACACAAACAGGGGCTGTTTCAGTGCTTAAAGGTCAAGTTCCTTTGGAAACCTCTAGCCAATCACATGCAAAGCTGGGTGTGATATCATCCACCACGGGTGAGGGGAATTTGGACCCAAATTGATTTAATTAGCATTACAAACAAACACAAAAAGGCGCATTTCCAACATGATTTGCCTTGTAAATTCCAGTTTTTGGGAACTTGTAAAGAATGCCAACTTGAGTGAGATCTGACATCAACTATTAAGACAATTAGTGGGCATTAGGAGGCTATACGGAGTGCGTTTGCATTGATCGTACATGAACACAGCCAAACAGTACCATCACTATGAAGTCGCCGAGACAAGATAACGGTCACTCGAGGGTTAAAGGTGAGAGGTTATTGGCAACGGCAAACATATCTGATGCATTGCTTTGAGAATAAACCAGAAAACTCTGCTAACACACAATCATACACACATACACACAGAGATATGATCATTTGTAATCATTTTGTAGGGTTTTTAAATAAAACTGCATGTTGTGGACAGTGATAAGGGATACTCTTGGCCTGATACTGTCAGATAGGATCATTAAAAGTGATATGATTGGCAAACTGAATCTGATATAGTGTACGATTAGAGTTCCAAAAAGGTCAAATTTCACCCCAAACACAAGAGATAAAAATACTAAAAAAAAATTGGTATCTATGTGAACCATTAAGTTTTGCATTGTGACAGATTTTTTTTCTCTATATTTATTTTATATAGCAGTAGTGAAAATTTAAGTACCTTGTATTGAAGTATTTTTTTTTATATTACAGAAATAAAAGCACTTAAAATATGAATAGGTGCTTTAATTTCAATCATTCCGATTAAGTTTTCAATGGTGATATTACTGTAATCCAAAAATATTAACTGCAATACAATGATTTATATTTAAAGGTGCAGTGTGTAACATTCATGAGGCTCTATTGACAGAAATGCAATATAATATACATAACTGTTTTCAGTGGTGTATAAAGAGCATTATGTTTTTATTACCTTAGAATAAGCCGTTTCTATCTACAAACAATGCCGGTCCCCTTACAGTGAAGCCATTTTGTGCCGCTATGTTTCTACGGTAGCCCTAAATGGACAAATTTCTCTACAGAGTGCTAGCTACTCTCTGCTGTCTCAGACGACCACATCTTTTTCCTGTGTGGGCCACCGTAGCTTCTCTATGTGCTCCGAAAGGGAGGGGTGAGCGGTTGTAATTTGCAAACTCGACACTAGATGCCGCTAAAATGTACACACTGCACCTTTAAATGTAGAACAAATAATACTACCATTGTGTTTTTGTTTATCTCTCTTGATTGTTGGGTTAAAAATGACCCCATGCAGGCTCTTCCCCATTTAGTCAACACGTTTAGTAAGTTCTGTGGTCCCACACATCCCAGTGAAATGCATTTAAATCGACTTACAACATGAGAAAACATTTACCTTTGCATGATTAAAATCTGTACTCTGTTACCACAGAATTCAAGCTTTCTTCAAATCAAAGAGGGAGTATCTGGTCTCGCATACCCAAAATGCATTGCTGCAGTCTCATAGGACTAATGTCCAGCGCACGCTCAAAATGACCTACAATGATGGGAGAGTGAAGGCAGAGAACTGAGTTTAAAACAACTTTGTTCAGGAGGTGGATGGACTTGATCCAGCAAGTTAAAAAGAAATGCAGCAGAAGAAAACTAGCTCTGCCTAAACCTTAAAGGAACAGTTCACCCAAAGAAAAACCCATCACGCATTTCAAACCTTTTCTCTTCTATGGAACACAAAAGAGTTTTTTTCATACAATATTGAAAACCTCCAAAAAAGCACCATAACATTTGTATGACTGTTTTATGTTATATACATTTCTGGTCAAAAGTTTGGAAATACTACCTTTTTTTATGTTTTAATGTAATCAAGTCTGCATTTATGTGATATTAAATATTTTTTCTATTTAAAATAATGCTTTTCTATTTCAATATGCTTTAAAATGTAATTTATTCCTGTGATCATTCCTCCAGTCTTCAGTGTCACATGATCCTTCAGAAATCATTCTAATATGATGATTTATTATCAATGTTGGAAACATTTCATATGTATAACCTGTGATACCACCGAAATTACCTGGAACAATTTGTCCCAGGAACTTTTTTCCCCCAGACCTGAATCTGTTTGCGTTTCCAGTTCCCACTGGATTTCGTCCTCCGCAAATACACTTAATAAAGCCTGAACCTCACCGTCGGTCCATCAGTTGTATTTTTTAAACTCCATTGGGGACTAGCAAACGACTCTTACTGCAGGCACCGCACCCTTTTAGTTTGAAATAAAAGGCTGCGTGATCTCAACCAATCAGCATGTTCAGAGCACAAGTCCCATCCCCAAAAGTTCCTGAACTTTGTAAAAGTACTACCTCGCGAGCAGGGCCGTTTTAAGGGGGACATTTTTACCCGGAACTTTATTTAGATCCCGGTTCCTGCGGTCGAAACACACAGAGTACCACCACAAAGTCCCTAGTTCCTGGGGAAAGTTCCCGCGGTGAAAACACCTTCAGTTAGGGATTCATTTATGAATAGAAAGTAAAAAAAAAAAAAAAACAGCATTCATATAAAAAAATTATCTTTTCTAACTGCCGTTCAAAAGTTTCAAAAAGTCATTTTTTTGAAAGTAAGTTATACTTTAATTCAGAAAGGATGTGTTAAATTGATAAAGTGATAGAAAAGATGTCTATTATGAATCTTTTTACACTATATTTTTTCTGAAGGATCATGTGACACTGAAGACTGGAGTAATGATTTGTTTGATCACATTTTAAAGCATATTAAAATAGAAAACCATTATTTTAAATTGTAATAATATTTCACAATATTACAACTTTTTTCTATATTTCTGATCAAATAAACACAGCCTTGATGAGCAGAAGAGACTTTTTTCAAAAACATTAAAAATAAAAAACTTGACCGATATTCCAAGTCTTCTGACTTCTAAGAAACAAAGCTGAAGTTAAAGGGATAGTTCACACACACACAAAAAGGAAATTCTGTTATCATATACAAACCTGTATTCATTTCTTTCTTGAGAGTGAGTAAATGGTAACAGAATTATCATTTTTGGCTGAACTATCCCTTTAATTCACATGAAAGCCTGGATTTATGAGCAAATACTAACTAGTCATATGGCCTCAGGAAACTTTGAGTTATGTGAAGTACTATTATGGCGTCTTTTTTAATGAAAACATAGGCGAAAAATGGCATGAATGTGATTGTGAGTAAATGACTCTTTCACTTTCAGGGTGAACTATTCCTTTCAAACATATACAGATATTGTTGCATCTTCGACAGATCAATAAGACAGATAATCACGCTTTCTGCAATCATTTGAGTTTTGAGAGACCAGACGTCCCCCATTACCCTGTCCTGATTATACTAACATTGCAAAATAAGACTGTGTTTTAGTGCCTATGGAAAACAGCCAGGAACCTTTCCAACATTTGAACATTTCCTGGTGTGGCCCGAGCAGACGGACATGCTAATAAAGTGCAAGACTGAGTGAGATATCCATCACATGGTCCAATATTCACAAAGCATTTTGGAGAGTGTATGCGCTCGGAGGATTTTAGTCACTCAAAAATGCTTCAGGAATATGCACCTGATCCCAAAGGCTGGATGTACATATTAGTTTCACCTGTTAAGGTACAAAATCAAACATAAAACGTGTAACGCTAAAGGAATAGTCCACCCAAAAAAAAAATGTCATTATTTACTCACCCTCACATCATATGCAGTATTATTTTCTACATGAGAGAGGAACATCACAATAAATTAGGGGTTGTCCTGAAAAAATAGTCCATAAGTCATATAAACTACTTTTATGGTGCTTTTTAGAGCATGTTTTATATTTCTATAATACACTATTATAATGACAGTTATAATAACGTACTAAATAAAATATTAAAACAACATTATAATAATACATTTAGAATATGAAAAAGAATCAGAATTTTCTCTTTTAACTCTTTCCCTGCCATTGACGGAGTTTTCTGGCTTTGCGTGCTTCACTGTTTTAAGCTAGGGGGCGCTATTACACATCTTCTGTAACATTACTGATCAAAACACATGTGAAGAAGAAGGAGAAACCAGCGATAGCATATGTGATCATATGCATATGTAAAATATCGAGATCATCAACATTAAACAGCATATAAATCCAAACCGCCTAATGTTACTGAATGAGATGTCGACCCATGACAAGCAAAAGGAAGCTTTAGGGTCTCGATCTACTCCATCTGAATTGACAAAAGCATAATTTCTCTCAGCTTTTTGCATAATTTTGCTTTTTTTTTAACCTTACCAACATTCAAGAGTTAATAAAACAGGTTTGTTGTTTAAAAGCAGAGGCTCTGGACTGGTTTTTGATGTATTACATGTTCAGATATTCAACTAAATATTCTGAGGGCCATGAAAGTTATGTGTAAATGATTAAAAAAATGCTGGCGCTGGCAACTTTTTAAAAAACGCTGGTGGGGAAAGAGTTAAAAAAACGTTCCTTGGTAGAAAGTAAGTCATGCATGCATTAAGCAACATGAGGACGAGTGAATGACAACCCCTTAAATGTTAGGGTGAACTGTTCCTTTAAGACTGCAGACCATGTGATCATAAAGCATGTTCATTTGCACGCCCTCGCATACTGACACAACACACACGCGCCGCTATGCACGAGAGGTCTTTGTGAGAGGTTGCTAACATGAGAGATTTCGATTCGAATCAATGGTTTAGTGTCTTTATGGAAGTGAGCGGAGGAAGAGGAGCTGTTCATTCTGCTGGCACCATGTCTTTATGGTGTCTCATAATGTGCTGGTTTTTCTCCGAAGGCCTCCGGAAGCCCTTCGAGCAGTACTGACAGCGGTGAGGATAGTCTTTAGTATGGATGGAAATAACGTGTCTTTTGAAGCCGGACGCGTCTCCCGTGCTGTAGTCGCAATACTGACACTGATACACCCGCCTTTCCCGTGGACCCTTGGCGCCGCTGGCTTTCTTAACAGAGGGCGCTGCTAACTGCGCCGCCCCTATAGTCCTCTTGGGGGCGCTCTTTTCTGTGGGTGGGGCTTGTGGCGGTGGCGACTCCGAAGTGGGCGGAGTCGGTTGTTGCGACGGTTGCTGCTGCTCCTTCGTGTGAACGGACAAGATGTGGCGGCTGAGTACGAACGGGTCGGCGATCTTGAAGTTGCAGTGGCGGCACTGGTGCAGTTTCTTAGCTTTGTGCGACGCGGAGTGTTTCTTAAGCTCGGATGGCCGGTGGAAGCCTTTCCCGCAGATGGCGCACTTATGCGGGTAGTCTTTAGTGTGCACGGAAATGACGTGCCGTTTCAGGTCGCTGGAGTTGGAGCTGCGATGGTCGCAGTGGCTGCACTGGTGTCCGCGAGCGTCCTCGTGCGTCGCGGCGTGTTGCGTCAGCTCCTCCTCCTCGGCGAAGGTCTGGCCGCAGCGCTCGCAGCGGAACGGCAGCTCGCGGCTGTGCTTCGTCTTCACGTGCGTCTTCAGGTTGGACGAGTCGGCCGATTTGTAATCGCAGTACATGCACGAGTACGGTTTCTCGCCGGTGTGCGTGCGCATGTGTTTCTTTAGCTCCGACGGATGGCGGAAACCCTTGCCGCATTCCACGCAGATGTGCGGGAAGCTCTTACTGTGCACGGCCAGCAGGTGGCGATTGAGCAGCCCTTGCTCGGCAGTCTCATAATCGCAAAACTTGCATTTGTGCGTCTTGGACGCGGCCGCAGGAGGAAGCGGCGATGCGATGGCCGTGGGCGCTTTCTGCTCGCGGTGGTGGTGCTGGAGGCGGTGCGAGAACAGCGCCGCCTGCTGGTGGAACTCCTTACCGCAGGTCTCGCATTCGAACGGCGCTTTGTTGCTGAGTGCGTGGACCTCCATGTGGTTGTGCAGACTGGCTTTTTTGTTGGTGGTGAAGTCGCAGTCCGTGCACTGGTACTTTTTGCGACTCAACACGTCCTGGTGGTGGTTGCGGGTGTGTCGCTTCAGGAAGCCGCGGGATTTGAACTTCTTACCACACAGCATGCAGGGGTAGACGGTCAGAGGCTGTCCGTACGGACCGATGATGATCGCTGGGGAGAAACGAGAGATGTGGGAGGACCGTGAGAGGATGAAAGATTTGTAGCCAATAGCCGATATAATGCAGACATAACCACAACTATTAAAAGCATTTATGTTAATTGAAATAAACATGAAATTAAATATATGTATTAGATGAAAAAAACAAAACAAATGTACTATATTACATTTGAGTTGAAGACCTAAAATTGGACTGAAAGATGGAAATAAATAAAAACTGAACTAAAAAAAATATTTTTATAGTAAAAAACACTAATAAAAATGGCATAACCACATATAAAAATGAAAATTTATTTTAAAAAAAAAGGGTAACACTTTAGAATAATGGTCATTAGTTAACTACATTAGTTAACATTAACTATTAATGAACTGCACTTATAAAGCATTTATTTATCTTTGTTAATGTTAATTTCAACTAATACATTATTAAAATCTTGTTAACATTAGTTAATGCACTGTGAACTAACATAAACCATGAACAGCTGGATTTTTATTAACTGACTCTAACAAAGATGAACAAATACAGTAACACGTACTGCTCATGGTTAGGTCATGTTAGTTAATACATTAACTAATGTTAACTAATGACCATTATTCTAAAGTGTTACCAAAACATTTATTAAAATAACACTAAATACAACATACAATTCAACGATGGCAAACCAGAAACACAAGAATAGCTTAAATAAAATATCCATTTACTTTATACTAAATATTGTCATAATATTTTAATCTGTTATTCACAAATGAACTTTGTTTTCAACATCAAGGTAAAAATTTATATATTTATAGAGAGATAAAATGTATATTTCTGCTGTGACTGGTCAAATATCTAGCCATATTATTTATAAAAAAAAGGCAATTTCAGTTAGGGGAAAAAAAGCTTTTGGCCACAAGAGGGCGCAATAAGCACAATATTTATGCACCACATTAAACTGTTTATTCAAAGCAATGAAATAACTTGACTCTCTGTAAAAACAAAAAAAGTGCAAAACGTTTATGAATCAAATATAATTTTATAAATTGCATAAACAATTATGAACAAAACCGCATAATGTATTTATGCATAGTTTAATACAAAAGTCTCGCACTAAAGGTTCAAGACAAGTCAGACATGTTTTAACTTTACATGGCTTTCTAAAGATGTGCAATGGCCAAATATGTCCATCTAGTGCTTGTTTACATAGAAAACAATGGAAAAGCGGCTCAGAAAACGTGTTCTGTGTGAACAGCTTGTTTTTGACGTAACCAAGACCTTCTCCACATCTCTATTTCTACAGTGTTATGAATGAACAACTCAGCAGCGCTGGATCGAATGGGTTCAACTGGACAGGCAAACAAAAACATTAAAACACAGCAATAACTCTTACATCATCACATCTCTGACGCACTTTTTTATTTTAAATTCAAAATTCGAATTTTTTATTTGACATAAATCCTAACAACGACAAAAAAGCAAAGCACTTTCAAAGCCTAAGACTGATGATGGCAGGTGAGTGTGCTGATACCTGTTTGGACCTGTCGGGGTTCAGCTCGTCTCTTGTTCTTGCCGTGTTGCCGGTTGAGTTTATCCAGTGCATCCGACTCGTCAATGTGCAGTAACGCGCTCGCCGCACCGTTACGGTTCTCACAGCCCTCGTCCGCACCTGCTTATGATAGACACATGAGCGTGTTCAAAAATTATTTTTGATTAGAAGAACACCTGTCTAGCAGCTAGAATTCTGACCCTTAAAGACCTGTTAGTCTGCCTTTAAAATGTCCACCTCCACTCCATTTATTATTCTTAATTAGATGCACCTGTTTGAGGTCGTTAGCTGCATAAAGACACCTGTCCACCCCATACAATCAGTAAGAATCCAACTACTAACATGGCCAAGACCAAAGAGCTGTCCAAAGACACTAGAGACAAAATTGTACACCTCCACAAGGCTGGAAAGGGCTATGGGGAAATTGCCAAGCAGCTTGGTGAAAAAAGGTCCACTTTTGGAGCAATCATTAGAAAATGGAAGAAGCTAAACATGACTGTCAATCTCCCTCGGACTGGGTCCCCATGCAAGATCTCTCCTCGTGGGGTCTCAATGATCCTAAGAAAGGTGAGAAATCAGCCCAGAACTACATGGGAGGAGCTGGTCAATGACCTGAAAAGAGCTGGGACCAAAGGTTAAACCAGCTTAAACCAGCACATGTCCAGGCCCGTCTTAAGGTTGCCAATTACCATTTGGATGATCCAGAGGAGTCATGGGAGAAAGTCATGTGGTCAGATGAGACCAAAATAGAACTTTTTGGTCATAATTCCACTAAACGTGTTTAGAGGAAGAAGAATGATGAGTACCATCCCAAGAACACCATCCCTACTGTGAAGCATGGGGGTGATAGCATCACGCTTTGGGGGTGTTTTTCTGCACATGGGACAGGGCGACTGCACTGTATTAAGGAGAGGATGACCGGGGCCATGTTTTGCAAGATTTTGGGGAACAACCTCCTTCCCTCAGTTAAAGCATTGAAGATGGGTCGAGGCTGGGTCTTCCAACATGACAATGACCCGAAGAACACAGCCAGGATAACCAAGGAGTGGCTCTGTAAGAAGCATATCAAGGTTCTGGCGTGGCCTAGCCAGTCTCCAGACCTAAACCCAATAGAGAATCTTTGGAGGGAGCTCAAACTCTGTGTTTCTCAGCGACAGGCCAGAAACCTGACTGATCTAGAGAAGATCTGTGTGGAGGAGTGGGCCAGAATCCCTCCTGCAGTGTGTGCAAACCTGGTGAAAGACTACAGGAAACGTTTGACCTCTGTAATTGCAAACAAAGGCTACTGTACCAAATATTAACATTGATTTTCTCAGGTGTTCAAATACTTATTTGCAGCTGTATCATACAAATAAATAGTTAAAAAATCATACATTGTGATTTCTGGATTTTTTTTTAGATTATGTCTCTCACAGTGGACATGCACCTACGATGACAATTTCAGACCCCTCCATGATTTCCAAGTGGGAGAACTTGCAAAATAGCAGGGTGTTCAAATACTTATTTTCCTCATTGTAAATAAAAAAATGAATCAAACTGAGAACCAAACAAACCATGAGATTTGAGTCAACTCCCTGCCCTACATTTCAAAATTCCTGTGTGCATGCAGTGTGTTGTTTGTAGTCAGCAGACACTGGTTTATTTAAGTTCCTGTTATACTACATGTTCTGGGTTTGTGGTGTCAGTGAAATGAGGAAATTATTTGAGCGTCCTGACCGTATGCAGCTGCCCACGCAACAGGCATGAAGTCCTTGCTCAAGGCAGTGCCGTCATACGGCCTGTCATGAGGCACCGGCTCCTCGCCTCCAACCACCACCTCCATATACACCTCATCAGAGAGCTTAGACCCTCCTGCACACAAAACACAAGAAACCCATGCTCAGACAGACAGGACTAAACAAAAACATTCATCTAAATGTTCAACAAGTGTCTAAAACTAAATGTCAGCAATAACATCATCCACATAAGTAGCATGTTTCATCTTTGAAAACATGTCATTGCATTTTGTATCTTAGTAAACCAAACAGGAGTGCATTTAGGACAGTAATAACCCAATTTTATGTCTACTGTGGTAATGGCGCTGGTTCGACATGTTCCCGGGAAGTTACATAATTTGAAAATTGCAGCACTGAAAATTGCAGCACGGAAAGAACAAAGTGCTTTTAGGAGGAGAAACTAAGAGGCTATTTGAGCTTTTGCAGCCAATATCAAGCAAACATGTTAAGTAGGGAGACGGGCGGCATAACGGAAACCTTAAGTCACAGTGTGAATAACTTTAAGTCACATTAAAAGCTACATCACAATAGTTATTTATGCTGGAAATTTAACCAAAAAAAAAGCTATTTAATTTTTATTTTAAATATAATTGTATGCATTAAATATGCATGGATGTTTGAATGCCTATTTTTGGATAATCAAGTGAAAGAAATACTGTTCATATAAAATATATCAGTTGATTATTTTCTCTTTGTACTGGGCAAATTTTTTTCTTTTATATAAAGCATAAAGAAACAGAACAGTGAATTAAATTCTAGGTCTAATTCTAGTAGGGAAATAATCCTTTTGGGACTATTTGCAAACAATGTATGTGTCAAATATATTATTAGTCCAAAGATTCTTTGCATTATGGCGTTTTCCATTACCAGTACCAGTTCAGCTGGGCTCGCTTTTTGCTCCGTTTTCCCTTGCAGACAGTACCTCCACAATAGTACCTGGTCATCATAGCGACGCCGCAGGAAACTGCCTTGACGTAATATTCTACGAGTCACACACTCGCTAACCAAACAGAGGAAAGTCTGCACCTCCTTGTTTGACCACGGCGTATTCTTCTGAGCTGCCATTATAGTAATGGGTATATCACGCAATCTCTGGACAAACTATTTAAAAATGGCGTGGTTATTCATGATACTGCGTCTGGCGTGTGTAATGATAATACAGTGACGATTCTCTCTGACCAATCAGCAGTCTGCGGTGTTTTCACGTCACATTTTAATATCGCCTCCGCTC
Organism: Gobiocypris rarus; assembly: GCA_023029165.1. Taxonomy (NCBI): domain Eukaryota; kingdom Metazoa; phylum Chordata; class Actinopteri; order Cypriniformes; family Gobionidae; genus Gobiocypris; species Gobiocypris rarus. The sequence continues at coordinate 51,448,876 of CM040916.1, forward strand.
GCTCAGAACCTCGCCGGAGGTAATATGAAAAAAAGTACCTGGAAGCAGGAACAGGTAAAACTTTTACACAGTGGAAAACCAAACAAAGTCGAGTCGAGCTGGTACTGTGTAGTGGACAAGCGCCATTAGTGACTAAATATATAGATTTTCGAATTCCTTAATGGTCTGGTCGTATAATTTTGGTAAACTGTGTCAAAGGATCCGGGTTCTAATCCGCCCTCATAACGTTTTTTTCTCTTCTTCTTCTTCATTAGAATTTAAGATGTTCATCAATGATTGTATATTAAAAGCAGGGACTCGTTTGTGTGCATTTTGTTTTGTGATTTCACCGAAAAGAATAGAGTCTCTCGCCACAACAGCAACGATAGATTGACGATCTCGTCTGTCTGAAGACAAAAAAGAACATAAACCCCGCCTACTTTGATTTGATTGGCCATCTCAATTATTTTGACATTGACGAGTGCTGTTATACCACTGAGGCAAACCAGACTAAAAATCTTTTTGTCATCCTAACACAGAGCGCTGCGTAATAAAGTGCAGCAGAGCAGTGCAAGAATATTGGGGGGGACAATTTGGCCATTTCTAATTATTGGGGGGGACTTGTGTAGTGTAAAAAAACTGTTATTTTAGTATCAGTAATATACTAGTTAGGGCTGCACGATTATGACAAAAATCATAATTGTCGATTATACCCTTGAAATTGTAACTGCAATATTTACAATTATCATAATTATTACATTGAACGATCTTTTGAATAGCATCATAACATTGTCTGAAGCAACTGCATGCCATATTTTTATATAAAAATATGGAACTTAGTTCTAGGAACTAGGCATCAGGGTGGTTCCCCAAAAACTTAATGTTCCCATTTTCCTGGTTGCATTCGCACCGGCAGTAGTGAACACTTAAGTGACGTAAGCCTCTCTTATTGTTGTGAGTCTGAGCACAGAGCACTCACATTCTCCATCTTGATTAGCTTTTGATTAGGTAATTAGGTAGAAGAGAATTAGGTATATGAAAAAGTATAAGCGCTTGCATTGTGTGGTTGATGTCCAATGTGACTAGCTGAGCAGAAACACAATCATGTTTCGCTTGCTCCCCTCAAAGTTGCGTTGGATTGTCTCCTTAGCATAAAGGTTGAGAGGTTCATCTATCACTGTTTTCCATGTTAGTTTGTAAGGCTTTTAAAAAATGGCGAGTGCTATTTAGCGTGCATTTTAACAGTCAGCGTACACTTTCGTCACTAGTTGTTCCTATTGTTCTGGGTTAAGCCGTGTTTATACTTGCGTCTGTCTCTGCGGACTGCACGCGTGCCTCGTCCGTTTGGGGAGGTGTTTATACTCGACGCGCTTGCTGTTGTGCTATTCTTTGAAACGACAGAGGGTGACTCGGAGTAATTGTTCTATAAACCATCAGGAAACAGCGGTGAGAAGAAGTACACACTAGACCCCACTCCGAAGTAGTTGAGATTCACTCATACTCTCTCACAAGATAACATGCTCTAAACACACCTCTTAACTTTCCGCCAGCATTTTTTTTTTTTTTTTTTTTAAGTTTTCAGCAACCACCAGGGTTTTTGACCGTTTTCACCAAAATGTAATAGCCCATAGAATATTTTGAATATGAATTCATATTATGAATATCTGAGCATGCAATATATCAAAAGAAAGAGCAGACCCTCTTCTTTTAATAATAGAAAAATGTTTATTCTAGCTTCATGCATTATTTTTTTATCAACACTTGAATATGGGTAAGTTTCATAAAAAAGCAACATTTTGAACAAAAAGCTGAGAAAATCAGATTCAGAGCGATGATCAAGCACAGATGCAGGCGATCGAGTCCATCTACACCCCTAATGCTTCACAGTCCTGTAGCCCGTCCTGGGTCCACAGCTCATTCAGTAACATTAGGTAGTTCTGATTCATATGATGTTTAATGCTGATGATCACGTTATTTTTCATATGCATCTGCTTACATGCGATCGCTTGTTTTACTGCGACTTCCTCACATGTGTTTTGATCTGGAGATTCAGTACTCATTCAGAAGATGCGTAATAGCGCTCCCTAGTGTCTAACAGTGAAAACACGGAAAATTCCTTGTTTGGCCGGGAAAGAGTTAAGCATGCAGAATAATGTAGCTTTGAATGATTACAGAATCGTGGCATCTGTAATCTGAAATTTGACAAATTGTGCAGCCAAAATACTAGTGTAGTATTAATGCGAGCATTTTTATTTTTAGATTTTGTTTTCATTTTAATAACATTTTCAGTCATTTTATGTTTTTGTAATTTTTATTAGTTTATGTCTAATTAGTTCTCATTTTTATTTCAGTTTTAGTAATTTTAGTACCTCTAAAATACAAGCTAATACAAAAACAAAATTAACTGAAATAAAATGTTTTTATATTATTTTATTTCAGTTGACATTATTTCAATTACCATAAATGTTTTTTAATATTTGTAGTTAGTTGAGATTTTGCACAACGACCATAAACAAAACATTGTGTTGTGCTTAACAAAACCTCATATATTCCATGCTGGCAATTATATTTACCTCTGTAGAAAAGTTAACCCTGATGCCAAACGATTGCATGGTACAGTCATACCTCACAGTCATGTAAAAGAAGCAATGTCAGAGTCACTCACCATCCGTCTGTGTATGATGACCGTCTCCCACAGACATGTAGACCATCTTCTCTCTCAGTGGCCGAACCACTGGCTCAGCCAGAGTGACTGCTTCATTCTCACCGAGGTCCACTGTCTCGCCTACATGCAAATAAAACATCAGACCATCAGTCATCTATCTAGTGTTATTAAAATGACACACAGAACAAAAAGGCTTTTTTGATATTTCGTACGTAAATTTTTCGGATGTATATTTTGCATCACTAGGGCTGTGTCCGAAATCGTCCCCCATACCTTTTAAATAGAACACTATTTGAGGGGACATCCATTTGTAGTGGTGTCCATAGTGGATGTTATTGAGTGCACTCATTCAATCCCATAATGCTCCCCAATAGGAAGAATTCAATTGATGTACACTCAACATCAAGAGAATACCCATAATGCGTCAAATTAATTCCTGCGCCTCTCCTACCAGATAGCTTAGAAGAACTGGAGCGCAGCTGGAAGAAAAGAAAACTAGAGGTATTTCACATTTCGTGGAAGGACAGTGTTACTGCATACAGAACGGCCTTAAAAACTGCCAAATCTTGGTTAGGACATTTCCAAACAGCACAGCTGTAATGCCTAGAGAATATCCATAATGCGTCAGATTAATTTCTACGCCTCAATAGAAGATTTTTTAATTAAGGTTTATACATGCTAGTTTCCAGAGTTTAAGATAAATCTTTTCAATACTGGAGCTGCCAGTTTGTAAGTTTCAAATAATTATTAAACAGCAAGCACAAACTATGCAAAAGCAGACGCCCTTCATTCTCTCACTCAAGTGGACTATATTAGTGGAGTAATGTAGGGAATAGTGAATCAGGGTTTTGGGGCCGATTTTGAACACAGCTTAGATTTTTCTTCCTGATCTTTCCTTGGCCTGGCGACATTTTCAGTGGCAAAAATGAAAAATGTCTGGTTGGGTCCCAACAACTACCTCACACAATTTTCACAATCATGATGCATCATGATATCATAATTAAATCACAAGTGATGCTGTGGAAAATGCCCAAGAAAGACCCAGTATGTCCAGAAGAAAAGTCAATCTGCAATTTCAGTTTTAATTTCTGTCACACATCATAGAAGAAACTCTGAACTCTGCTGGTTCTTATTGAACTGCAGGTTTCATCGCAGGGCCCAAACCAGCAATGAATGATAAACCAAAAATATATGAATAATCATTTTCCTTAAAAGAAGAAAAGCTGCAAAATAGCACCCGCCATTTTTTAAAAGCCGTGCACACAGCCTATATGAACTAACTAACATGGAAAACAGTGATAAATGAACCTCTCAACCTTATGCTAAGGAGACAATCCAACGCAACTTTGAGGGGAGCAAGCGAAACAAGATTGTGTTTCTGCTCAGCTAGTCACATTGGACATCAACCACACAATGCAAGCGCTTATACTTTTTCATATACTGTCTACTTTCTTTATATAACAGTTCTACCTCATAACATATTAGACAGGACTGTAACATCAGCACATCACCTCTGCTTCTTCTTATTGAACTGCAGGTTTCATTAATGGGCCCAAACCAGCGATGAATGATAAACTTAAAATATTAATGTGGCGAGCAGCGGGGCGAGGGACCGCGAGAGCGGGACCGGTGACGAGTGATAATGAGTGCCAGCTGCGCGTCACACCGGTCTCGTCTCGCGGTCGAGTGACGGGAGCATAAAAGGAGGAGCGAAGACAGCGGAAGGCGAGAGAGGACCAGGCCTGGAGTTTATGTTGAGTTTTGTTTACGTTTGTTATGTTGGTGGGCAGTCGTCCGCGAGGGGCTGCCCACGTTTTATTATGTGTGTGTGTGTGTGTGTTTGCGGGCAGTCGTCCGTGAGGGGCTGCCCGCTATTTACTTTTGTTTTGTTTATTTATTTTTGATTAAAATATGTTGAATGTTCGCCGGTTCCCGCCTCCTTCCTGCCCACAACAACTAACCTCGTTACACTGGTGCCGAAAACCCGGGAGGAAGGAGGGACATGCTGTCGAAGAGCCCTCGCTGCTGAGGGGGATCGCGGTGCTGAGGAGTTCGGGCAGCGCGGATGAGGAAAGACCGCGAGTGGCTGCCCGAGGCGGTGGTGCTGGAGCGAGGAAGATCGGTGGGACGGGGACCTCGCTGCCGTGCCCCTGGGTCGAGGTGGGGTGGCTGTCGTCCGAGAGGGAGCGGAGGAGTCGCCGCGCTTGCCGTGGGCCGGAGCCTGCTGCCAGCCGCCATAATGGGGAGGAGCAGGGAGCGCGGGACTCGCTGCCGGCTGCCCTCAAGAGGAGGAGCCACGGGCCGCCAGGGGCGGAGGAGGATCGAGCCGTCCATCGGCGCCCAGTACCATCGCATGGCACCGCGAGTAAGAACCTCTCAGCTGGCTGAGGACCGAGCTGCAGTGTGTCAGGGAGGCGGACCAGAATTTTTTTTTTTCTTCTTCTCTCTCCCCTCTCTCGTCCTGTCGCTCCTCGTGCTCCCGTCTTCATTTCTCTCGCCTCTCTGTCTTTACCCCAGGTGCCGCGCGCGTGATCGGCCCCGGGAGAGGGGGAGTAGAGCGCAGTCTCGGGAGTACCCCGGCCTGCGAGGGGCGATGGGGGTATGTGGCGAGCAGCGGGCGAGGACGCGAGCGGGACCGGTGGCAGTGATAATGAGTGCCAGCTGCGCGTCACACGGTCTCGTCTCGCGGTCGAGTGGCGGAGCATAAAAGGAGGAGCGAAGACAGCGGAAGGCGAGAGGACCAGGCCTGGAGTTTATGTTGAGTTTTGTTTACGTTTGTTATGTTGGTGGGCAGTCGTCCGCGAGGGGCTGCCCACGTTTTATTATGTGTGTGTGTGTGTGTGTTTGCGGGCAGTCGTCCGTGAGGGGCTGCCCGCTATTTACTTTTGTTTTGTTTATTTATTTTTGATTAAAATATGTTGAATGTTCGCCGGTTCCCGCCTCCTTCCTGCCCACAACAACTAACCTCGTTACAATTAATAATCATTTTCCTTAATTGAAGAAAATCAGAAATCAAATCAAATACAAATATTAGAAGACAATCTTAAATATAACAAATAATAATTAATAATTGTTTTGTTTTTTTAGTTGATTTAATTTTTTGTTTTGTTTTAGTTAATGATAACAATTAACCTTGGCATGGTCATACTCAATTCTAGTCAGAATATGAGTCTGGTACCGCTCCATTGAGCTTTGATTATGGGGCGTGTTTCAACCGAGCCAGGAAAGACCTCAATTGGATAGACCCACAACCAATCAGAGCAACGGAGCGACGCGTAACGCTAGTTGTTAAATGTCAGCAGAACTCGACTGCACTGTGTTGCCAAGTCCGTGTTTTTCTCCATGTCCGCGGGTTTAAGCGACCCCAATTATGTGATTATATAAACCCAGGAATGCGAATTTAAGCAGGCAACCTTGCCAAAATAAAATATTTTGCCAACCAAACGCCATTTTTTTCCGGAGAACCCCCCGGAAAGTTATTGTTTTGGGCTATAGTTTTGAGTAGCAATTGTGTGCGACATTGCAAAAAAACGTGGCAACCCTGTCTGCACACACGCTGGATTAAGTAACGTTAGAAGAAAGATGAGTGTAAACGATCTTTGCCAGTGTTGTAATAAAAGAATTTAAGGATACACAGAGTACTTACCAACACGATCATCGTTTCTGAGAGAAATAGTGAAGGTGAATGCATATACGAACAACTTCTCCGTTTAGGATAAGAGCAAATTCAACCAAAGCGCCTTTGATGACGTGGATGATTACGTTACTGTTGATCATCTGTCCATCATCGTCTAAAGCCCGCCCTGACAATTTCATTGGTCCGAACAGTTTCTGTTCGGGCATAATAACTCCTCTATGGATCGAGGCCAGACCGAATTGCCCGAGCAAAAAATGTTGTGGGCGGGGCTAAATTCGGCTGGCATCCAGGCTAGATAACAATGCTAGTACAATGTGCTGGCTACTATATACAGGCTGCCAGGGTACCATACATAATTAATCAAAGAATTTGCTGATAGAAAATCCGCAAATTCTTTGATAAAGTCTGTATGGTACCCTGGTGGACGCATTGGGATTGGTATTTAGAGACATTCTAAACTCTATTGGAGTTAGACATGTCAACACGCGTCAGAACCCACTCGTCGCAGTAATCATACTTTAGACCTAATATTGTCACATGGAATAAATGTTGATGCCGTTGAAATTCTGCAGCAGAGCGATGACATCTCAGATCATTACCTAGTATTATCAATACTCCATTTAGCCATGGATGCAAAGCCGACTCCTTGTTACAAATATAGTAGAACTATCACTTCTACCACTAAAGATTGCTTATTAAGTAAAATCTTCCTCATCAGTTTCATCTCCTCCACATCCCAGACGGCTTAGAGGAACTTGATGTTGCAAAATAAACTATTGACTCTCTCTTTTCCAGCACAGACACAGTTCCTCCTTTGCGCTTAAAGAAGATTAAGGAAAATCGATGCCGTGGTACAACAAGCACACTCGGGCCCTCAAGAGAGCAGACAGAAAAATGGAGCACAGCTGGAAGAGTGATGATATAATGATTTTACTTGCAAGATTGATACTATTAGAGGGAAAATTATAACCATGCAACTGTCTTCTACAGTATTGCATCAGACGTAGTGCTATAGACGCCCTGAGCAACTATTTCTTTTAATCTTTGCTATAGGAGAGGAAGAATTGTCTAAACTTGATAAATCATCTAAATCAACAACATGTACAGTATACCAGCTTTACACCGACTAAGCTACTGAAGGAGATGCTTCCAGAAGTTATATATCCTCATCTTTGTCATTAAGATACTTACCAAAAACCTTTAAGCTGGCGGATATTAAACTCTTATTTAAAAAATGCAACTTGATCCTAGAGAACTAGTTCATTACAGATTAAACTCGAATCTCCCCTTTGTGTCAAATATATTACAAAAAGCAATATTCTCACAAGTATGTTCCTTTTTAGAAAGAAATGGTATCTGCAAGGATTTCCTGCCAGGATTTAGACTGTATCATAGTACTGAGACTGCTCTCATTAGAAAAATGATTTTATCATTAGTGGAATTGTATTGGCATGGCTCAAATCATACTTATATGACCATTATCAGTTTGTAGCAGTAAATGAAGAGATGTCATATCGATCATGAGTTCAGTATGGAGTACCACAAGGCTCAGTGCTAGGACCGTTGCTTTTCAGCGTGTACATGCTACCCTTGGGCGATATAATTAGGAAGCATGGCTTTACTTTTCACTGTTACAGTGATAACACTTTCTTCGCACCCTGTCGAAACATACCAATTTACAAAATTTACGGAATGCATAGCTGATATAAAAATTTGATGGTAATTTCCTACTAATTAATTCGGAAAAAAACTGAGATTTTAATTACTGAACCAAAAACCTTCACACGTAATAACCTAGAATACTGTCTAACACTTCATGGCTGCTCTGTCAAGTCTTCGCCGTCAGTGAGGAACCTGGGTGTGCTCTTTAAAGGCCCCCTGAAATCAAAATTGATTTTTTTTAGCTTTTAGTATAAATATGTTAGCCTTAAGGTTATGAATGCGCTGGTGTGTCCAAAACAATGACAAAATTTGCATTTAGGAAATATAGGCATTCAAAACTTACAGTCTCTCACTTCCATTAAAACGAATCACAAATTTTGATGACATCATCGCAGATTTCACCAACTCATCAAATCTTCTGTCCAATCAAATGCTCTCTGGAATCTGAAACGCCCGCCCCCTACACTATAAATATATGCTGACGCTGCGGCTGAAATCGTTCAGCTGTTCACACATTTACTATTTTCTACATGGTGTATATATGTGATTCAGACAGTGTAAATATGCTTTCAGTTGAGACAAACGAAGTCTGGTTTCACGTTAGTTCACACGCACCGCCGCAGCGCACGCACATAGTCTAGAACAGAGCCGTTGACTAGAGACACGAGAGCGCAGCGCGGATCAGATGCGTTAGTCGGCGGAGACAAAAAAACATATCAGACCCATTTAAATTCTGCTGTATTTCACAGCGATATGGAGGAGATTATGGTGATAAACGGTTAGAGGTTAGGAGGAGGAAACTAGAGTTACCAAACAGAAAGGCTCTAGTCAAACTGTGGTATATATTAACGAAAACGCTATTGGCTGTTTCAAAAAAGTGGAGGATCTGCTAACAGCTGGAGCCGTTTCAGGGGAAATCACGTCAACACACTGAATAACGCTTTGCGTTTCAAGGCACTTCAGTGGGCCTTTAATACCAATCTTTCATTTGAAAGCCACATTTCTAGCATCTGTAAAACCAAAATTTTCCATCTTAAAATGTATCTAAATTACAACATATGCTCTCACTGACAAATGCAGAAAGGTTAGTTCATGCATTCATGACCTCAAGGCTAGATTATTGTAATGCTCTACTGGGTGGTTGCCCTGCTCGCTTAATAAACAAACTCCAGCTGGTCCAAAACTTACTAGAATCAGGAAGCATGATCATATTAGCCCGTTCTGTGAACACTGCATTGGCTCCCTATTAAACATTGCATACATTTTATAATCTTGCTAATTACTTACAAAGCATTAAATGGTTTAGCTTTTTCCAGTATTTGAGCAAGCTCTTAATGCATTATAGTGCTTCAAGTCTATTGATCTACAAAATTCTGGCCAGTTGATAATACCTAGAATATCAAAATCTTCCTAGCATTGTTCGGGAAGCAGACACACTCTGTCAGCTTAAATCTAGACTAAAAACACATTTCTTTAACCTGGAATACACATAATCACATTTCTATAATCATATTGTATCCGTTAAAGGATTGTTAAGCTGCATATATTAGGTCAACGGAACCGGGAACACATCCCATAACACCCAATGTACTTGTTACATCGTAAAAAGAAAGGCATCTACGCTAATATTAGTCTCTCTATTTATCCCGAGGTTACCTAAGTCAGTCGTATCCGGTCCGTATCCACATCAGATGGTGAACCTGCACTTAGACACGACCACAACGCAGCCCTGAATGTCAGCAGAGATCCTGTCAACTAGACAATCCCCTGTAAAGGCCTCGTCAACACGACAGCCGTCTGCACAGATCCTCAGCAAAGAACCAGACAGGTCCTCCGCACAGACCTATGATCAGCTTCGTCTCCACACTGGCGTGATGAATCCGATCTTCAATCAAAAGGAACTGGATGAAATATTTGAAAGCTACCGATTTCGTAATCACACCGTGTTCATAATCACACCGTGTTCGTTCGTTGGCCTGAGGAGAACTGGCACCCAGACTGAGTCTGGTGTCTCCCAGAGTTATTTTTTTTTTGGCGTTTGGGTTCCTTGCCACCGTCGCCCCCGGCTTGCTTATTATTTTCACTTAATATTCAACAATATTATCGATCTGCCTGTACTGACACTGTTGGATGAGAGCTGGACGATGACATCACTGATTTTCAGTAGAACTGCTTTATAGATTAACTAATTTAATAATGGAAGAAGATCTTTACAACGGAATTGAATCAACACTGAACTGACTTCAGCTGAACAATGACACCGTTTTCTTTTCTGTATTGAATAAAACTCTACATTAATAAAGGTGGCTTGTCTAAAAAAAATCAATGCTAAATGGAAATACAAAGACAAAAACGAATAAAAAAACAAAAGAACATACAATTTAAGAAACTTATATGGTTTTAAAATTAAAATAAAACATCAAAATAAATGCTAATTCAAAACATTAGACAATACTATGATAGTAAACAATAACAATCTCTTGTAGACACTTGACTCACCAAGGTCGTCCTCTCCTGAGTCTGCTTTAAAGATGTAAACTTTAATGACTTCCTGTCCGTCCTCATCTTTCTCCACCTCCTGGTCA